>MWMN01000111.1:0-70746 GCA_002968875.1 Cordyceps cicadae | reverse complement strand
GGGGGGGGGGGGGGGGGGGGTGGGCGACCCAGCCATGCCCGAGATCCGGCCAAGGACGGGTGTCGCCAGAGTGGGGGCTCCAGGGAACGCTCGGCGTTGTCGGGGGAGACAAGCAACGGCTTTTGCTTGCCTCTTTGTGGATGTATATAAGGAGGGGAAAAAAAAAGGCAAGCCTCAAACGGTCTGGCGGGCGGCGGCGGGAAGGAGAGCAACATCGGCACGCCCGACCGGGCTGGGCGGGCGGGCGGGCGGGGGGGGAAGCGGCAGCGCGGCAGACGAGGCGTGGGGAATGGGCTGATTGAGGGAGCGGGCAGGGATGAAAAGCTCTCCGAGGACGCTCGGAAGCTTTCCGATGCAAAGGCATTTGAGGGATGCTGTAGAATTCCGCAAGCCCAAGTCGCGCGCAAGGGAGCGGCTACGCAGGTCGAACTGGCAGAGAGAACCCGGCGGCTGCGGTGTCTGCCTGAGCCAAGCCAAGCCAATCTAGAGACGGCGGAGATTCCCTCCATCTATGCTTTTGACTCATTCAGTCTGGAGTTGAGATAAATGGTGTAGCAAGCGACTCAAGGCATTCAAGTTTTCATCTACTCCCCAGACGGTCAACTGCCGTCCAACAACGCTGGCCATAATAAAAGTGCAATGTTCACAGGCAGGGGTAAACTTGTGTTTATACGCAAAAATCAGCTATCTACTTGGCCATGGGGCCTATCAAAGCGCAAAATCAACTATCTACTTGACTGTTGGCCGGAGCCATGCTATAGAAACGAGTCTTCCTCTTCCCCCCTGTCGTAACCTCAATTCGTGCTCTCGTTACTTTTTCCTCATTGATTCCCATACCCATCATATTTTTAACCCAAAGTTCCTATCGATATTCCATATTCCATCAGCCCAGTATTACGACTTCATGTTTTCCTCGTACCAAATGCTGTTCCATCGGTTGTATCCCATTCAACTTATCATAAACGTCACTCCATCTCGCCGACAGTTCGTGCTTCCTCTCAGCTAAAAACTATACCGCGTCCTCAAGTTTTCCTGGGAACTGGCATCGAGCTGCCCGATAAACCTGTCAAATTGGGGAATATTGGCCTTGTAGATGCTCAGAATCTAAACGAATGTTAGCGCACCGCAATCGTAAGGCCGCTTTTGGGAAAGTAGATCTTACATCTTGGAAAGCAGCATGAAGCTCCTGCTTCAAGGGATTCTGCAGATCCATGTTATAGTTGGCAATAGTGCGGAAGTAGTCAAGAAGTACTGGCTCCATGGCCTGGGGGTTCTCCCTGACAATGGCGGTGAACCCTTTCATCGCCGACGCTTTCTCATCCATTGTGACAATGTCATCCATCGCTTGGAGGAACGGACCAGCAAAGTTCCCTAGGCTGTGAGCCATAAGGTGTCCATTCTTTTGTCCAAGCCTGCCGAGCGCAGTCGCAGCATTCTCCGCTAGACTACGCGGCACCCGTGGGTTGTTCATCATGTCCACAAATTTAGCCATCAGATCCCGCACAAAGGGAGCCATACCGTCGCCGTAGCGCACAGCAATTTCGCCAGCCGACCAGCATGCATTGTTGACGACTCCAAATCCAGTTTCGATTTCCTCGTCCAAGACGTCATCCATGTCCAGCTGCTTGACAAGGAACGGCATGAGTTTGGGGAGATGTGGCTCCAGAAGGGGAAAGAGAAACTTGGCGCAATCACCAAGCAGGGCATAGGCCGACTGACGCACTTCATCCGTAGGATCCTCCATGCAGAAGCTCAGCAGCTCGAACAGAGGCTGCGGTGAGCTGCTCACCAATTGGGAAGCCTGTTCGGGGCTCAGAGCTTGAATAATAGCACTTAGCAAATCCAAGCTAGTAATCAAAAAGTCCTTGTCTGGAGCATCAATAGCGGTGTTGGTCACAGAGGCCAGCGATTGCTCCAAGTTGTTATGGATAATGCTGACACAGCGCTGGAAGATCGGGCCAGCGTATGGGGCAAATGCCGTATCCATAGCAAGAGCGACGTAGGACAGGCATTCAAGCAGCGGGAACATTTCGCGAGATTCGTCGTTCAAAATGCTGTAGCGCGCCAGGAGGGCATCCAGCAGGTCCTTTGCAATCTGAGGCGCAGCAAGCGTGGCGCCAACCTGCTCTGCGAGGGTCTGCACACAATCATACAGAATGTACATGTTGCGGTCCTTGTATTTTTGGAAGCAAATAACAAACTGCTTGACAATGGGCTCAGTAAAAGGGATCAAGGCCTTACCAGCACGTTCCTCGACGTTAGCGAAGGCCGAAGCGCCAGCTTCTTGCACCTTCTTGTTTCTATCAAGCATCTTCTGCAAAATACCGTCCATCAGCGGAAGGAAGTACTGGTCTCGTTGAGACTCGGGCAGAGCAGCTGCCCAGCCAGAGTAACGGCCTAGAGTCCAGCAGGTGATGGTGCGGATGACCGGCTCGGGATCCGTTAGGAGAGAAATCAGATACGGAACCAGCATTGGTAGATGAGGCAGGATGGCGCTCTCACAACCTTCGGCAACAGCGCCCAGTGCCAATACAGCAGCTTCGCGCTGAGGCCAGTCCTCATGCTTGAGGTTTCGCTCGAGGTAAGGCAGAATAAATTCGAAGACAGGCGCGCCAAAATTTCTAGCAAACACGTCAAGCGCTGCTGCAGAGCACTTACGGACCGTCCATCGCTGGTCGGGATTCTCGTCGCCATCATCGTCTTCGTCGTCATCAATTTCGCCGTCTTCAAGGTCATCCTCCATTCCTGCCACGGCATCGTATCCGTCTTTGGCAGAGGTGGGAGTCATGGTGCCATCTCCGTTGAGCGCGCGAGTCAGATTCTTCTTTGCAAATGCTGGCTTGATATCTTCCGCTCTATCCTCCTCGTCTTCGTCATCGGACTGGCCGCCGAGAAGAGCAATGTCATCGCCACTGTAGACCATGTACTCGAGAAGGAGAGGAATAATCTGCTCGATGTAGGGCCGGAGATGTTGCCAGAGGTCTTCGTGCTCACCGACGGTGAGCCAAAATTCCGCCGCTTCGCAGGAGAGATCTTCATCCTCACTTCTTTGTTGACGGATAGTATAGTCAACCAGGCCAGCCATGTGGGGGATAAGCTTCTCGGGTCGGCGGTCCACCAGTGAGACAAAGGAGCGACAGACCTGGCGGCGGACATCGGCATTTTCGTCGTTGGCAAGGGTAAACAGGTGCTGGAGAAGATCATCGATGGAATTGTTCATGGCTTGCGATTCGCGTGGGGTAAAGACATTGATCGCTGTCAGAGCGCCAATTCGGACCTTGGCGAGAGGGCTTTTGGTGGCAGCAATGAGCTGCGGAAGGACGAAGTTCAGAGGTCGCTGGCCGTTGACTTCCTTCGTGAGTTGGCGGGTATTGTCCTCACAAATCTTGGACATGGCGGACATGGCGCCCTCTTGAGCTTCATTCGAAACTTGTCCAGAGACATTTCCAAAGGTCTCAATCAACTGAGGGAGCAGCTCCGGCCAGCCCAACAGGCCACCACGTTGAACAATCTCCGTCGCGACATTGCCAGCGAAGTTGCGAATCTGGGCGTTATTGTCTTGCAGAGCAATCGGTGTGGCGAGCTTGATAAGCTGCAGACTCGACTCGGGGATAGATTTGAAGTCCGTTTTGAGATTGTTCTTGAGCATGATTCCGGCGGCAGAACGGACAAGATGATAGTCGGTCTGAGAAAAGGTGACGCCCTCGGGGGGCTCGGGGCTGGAGAGAATGTATGCGAGGTAGTTGTTGATATCAGGTGAGCTTTTCGCTTGCTTGAGCATCTGTAAAGGACGTAGGTGATTAACGCTTGCATCAGAGATCTAGACGGGTCATATGAGCTCACCAGCTCGGCCTGTTTCTGCGTGTTCTTGTCGAAGCCACTGAGAGAGTCCTTGAGGCATGCAGCAAGCTGCCTCAAGGACTCGGGGGCAGGCTGCCAAGACATGGCAGCTGATCGGAAATGCGAGAGGCACAAGGAAGGCGGTTCGTATTAGCCTAGACCATCGATCTCGGCGGGCAAGGATCTAACTTGGGTCGGGCGGTTAGCGGTGACGTCCAACGCATGGCTGTGTCAGGTGGCGAAGGATGGAAGAAGATGGCAGTTTCGATAAAGGAGGTGAGAAACATGTAGACGAAAGCAAGGGCGCAGGAGGCATATGAGGCGGGCGGTAGAGAAGCTCAGCCGCAGCGAGTCCGTGATGGCGGGGGAGCCAGGGAAATTGTAGGTGTGTTTTGGCATTGTCGCGGTGTGCTTACATTCGTTTGTCTATGCAGCCAATTCGAGGTATTGCAGTGGTGCCAGAAAGACGGCGAGAGGAGGCTGTGAAGCAGTTGACTGAGGGGTCCTCGTTACAATCGGCCACAAGAGGGGAGAGGGTAATGTTCTGGTCAAGGGTCGTCCTGACCAGAACCATGAAATCGAGGATTTGGGCCCCTCTCTGGGAAGCCCCCACCACAAGAAAAATTGGCGTTGGCGCACTGCAAGGCGCGTGGGAGAAGGTACCTTTAAGCGGGTAGCACTGGGAAAGGGTACTTGCCACTTTTTCTTTTCTCGGTTGGTGAAACGCAGACAGTGTAGATATTTTCTGGCCTTTTCTCGGTACCAGTTACGGCAGCCAAATGGGTAAAATCAGTTCGCGTATTGGAAAGTTGGCAACAGAACCGGCGCTTAGCGGGATGCAATAATAATAAACCCGCTGGCTCTTGCGCGAGATGCGTCGGGAGCTGCAAGCCTTTTTAATCGCCGTTAAATTATGGCATGAGCGGTATCTCTGGTGAATCACTCGGCCCTGACAAACACGGACAAACAGCCTCGAATGCTCGTTTCGCACTGTTTTAATAGCTGTGGAGGACGCACGGCCAATAAATGGTCGCGTGTGTCATCATCGCGGACCTCTACGAAAACTCAATGTTCTACACGATGATTGTGACAGTGGCACTTGCGACGTTTGCGGCTGTCGTTCAGCTGAGCGTCTGCCTGGTCGTAACAGCTTTCTATGAATAAGCTATGTTTTATTTTCCCTGATCATACAGCCTCCATTGGCTTGTTCAGTCTTTGCAAATTCAAGACTCACCCAACCCACGTCAGGTGTGACAAACAAGCCCTCGCTGCAGAGGCCACACACAGCATACATGCAAGATCCCGACCGGTTTTTCATTATCGCGGCGCCTTTATCGTTGCTGCGTCTAGCACAGACGACCAAAGAGTTGTCGCCTGAATCGTTTGATGGAGCCCCTGTCGGATTACCCTAGCTTGTGGAAATGCCACAGAGGTGCCATCTTCGGGGGTTGGAGCGCGCAACACCTTCAGTTGCCGCGCTACGAAGCCAGCGAAACTCCATTGATTTCGTCGCCCTCGAGAAGGCCCGCTTTCCTTAATTGACCCGAAACGACGTCAATGACATCCTTCAGCGCTTCCATCTCCTCCTCTACGGTACCGCCCATGCCGGCATTTACGAAACTTATCGAGTTTGTCACGTAAATAGGCCGGTTGGCCTTTCGAGCCAGAATCCTGGCAGTTCGTGTTGTGAATTCAAGTGTTGCCTCCGTTGTGAAAAGTGTGGTGGCCAGTGGCTGCTGGGGGTTGAATCTCTATTGACAGTTAGATGATGCTTATTTTTCCTCAGATTTTCAGCCTTGTATGCGTACATCAGGGAGTGCATAAACCATAGAGCCCATTGGTGTTGTAGTCCCTAGTTCCTCTTGCGATGCCGTTGTGAGGGATACCATCACTGCCTTATCGAGGGCTGTGACGCGGATGTAGATGCGCGTATCCAGCGATTTAGGTAGCGGTACCGAAACCTCGGCAACATGCGTCTCTTTCAAGGTCATTTTCGAGCGCTGAAGCTTGACTTTCTGATGGGGTACTGTTGCTGATGATGTTGATGGTAAAATGGTGCTGCTTCCAGCCTGAAGCTCCCCGTTGCACGCAGATCACATGATTGGTTGGTTTTGCACTGTAGCTACCCCATATCGCCCAAAATGGCACGATATCAACCCACATAGAGACAATCAAGTCGACCAAGCTTTTTTACTTTTTCCTCCAAAATTTCAGATATTTCAAGTTTAATTTCGCCGAGCGTTGGAACGAGTCGTCGACCAGGGTCCATTGTCGCAAGCTTTCGATTCCTTCTCTTTACCCCGCACCTGTACCCAGTTGCCCAACTCCCCACGCAGGTTCCCAGAGCCCCGGCCAAGCTCTCTGAGCATGGCGACGATTCCAGCAGGGCAAAATGCATCGGGGCAACCTCAGACTTCAGAAGAGAGCGTGTGGGGAGGTGTAGAGGACAATCTCGATGACCCGGAAGAAACAAGGGTCATTTTCTCCGCCCTAGACTCCTTTGCGTACGTGCTTAGCCAGCGGTCGATAAGAAACAGCGAATTAATCAATTGCAAAAATAGACAATATGCCAAAATTGCCCATTTCAATGTCACGCACCTGAGGCGACGTTCCTTCTATGCGCTTCCGCAGGCGCAGTGGCAGATGTTGGCGGGGCCTCCGTTCAACTTTCTGGAAACCCTCGACAAGGCCGACGCGGCCATCGACTCCAACGCCGAGCTGGCAAGGGCCATTCTCAAGTCTGGGCTGCAAGCCTTTCAGGGAATGCTGGAGGGACCAGGCGCCGCGGACGTGGCCATGCCGCATGGATGGGCCGGAGTCGCAAAGCACGTAGACATTGACAAGGCTAGAAGCACCATCCGCCAATTCTACCGTGACTGGACAGCAGACGGCGCGAAGGAAAGAGAGGCCTCCTACGGGCCCATCATGAAGGCTCTCGCCGACGAAAGGTCCAAGTCAGCAAGTGAAGGACTCTACAAAGTACTGGTGCCCGGAGCCGGTCTGGGGAGGCTCGTGTTTGACCTGTGCCACGCTGGGTTCGAGGCGGAAGGCAACGAGATCTCCTATCACCAGCTCATCGCATCATCCTTCATCCTAAACGAGTGCCAAGGGCCGGAGCAGTTCACCATCCACCCCTGGGTGCACACGTTTTCCAACCACCTGACGCGGGCGAACCACCTGAGAGGATACAAGGTGCCGGACGTGCACCCGGGGGCCGCGCTCGCCGCCGTCGCCGACCGCGGCGTCATGACCATGTGCGCGGCCGACTTCCTCTGCCTGTACGGCGACGACGAGCACGCGGGCCAGTACGACGCCGTCGCGTGCTCCTTCTTCCTGGACACGGCCCCCAACCTCATCCGCTACCTGGAGGTCATCCGGCACTGCCTGCGCCCGGGCGGCGTGCTGGTCAACGTCGGCCCGCTGCTGTGGCACTTTGAGAACAACGCGCCGGGGAACCACGGCGCCGACGACGACGGCGACGGCGAGCACGACCACAGGAACTCGTCGGGCATCGCGGACCCGGGCAGCTTCGAGCTGGCCAACGACGAGGTCATGGCGCTGCTCGCGCAGCTCGGGTTCGAGGTCGAGTGGCTGCGGACGGGCATCGAGGCGCCGTACATCCAGGACAGGGATAGCATGCTGCAGACGACGTATAGGGCCAACGCGTGGCTGGCACGGAAGCCGAGGATGGAAGAGTCATGAGCTCGACTGATGATGTGATGTTTGGATGGATATTTGCATAGCGGCATATAGATACACGGGGAAAAGAATCACTTGAGCAACATTCTAGCATTTTGTATTTGTTTCAACAATTTGTTTTTTTTCTCATATCATTTATACGTATCTTGTATTATTTTTTACCCACTACAGCTTGGCAGCAGAGAGCATCTCGCCACGCTGCCAGAGCGAGCCGCCGTCGACCGCCAGCGTCTCGCCGTTGACGTGAGCGCCCGCGCGACTGGCCAGGTACACGACCGCGCCGGCAATGTCCTCGGGCTCACCGAGGCGCCGCATCGGGTTGCCCTTTGCCATCTCCTCGGCGCCGCCGGTGGCCTCCATCAGGCCGTTGCTCATCTTGCTGGGGAAGAAGCCCGGGCAGAGGGAGTTGACGGTGACGTGTCTGGGCCCGAGCTCGACGGCGAGGTTGCGGCCGAGGTGCAGGACGGCGGCCTTGGAGGCGGAGTAGCCGTAGGTGCCGTGTGCGCCGAGGCTGCCGACGCCGAGGCCGGCGACGGAGGAGGTGATGATGACGCGGGCGGGATCGCGGACGGTGGCGCGGCTGGTGAGCAGCGGCGCGAACTCGCGGATCGCGTTGAAGACGCCGCGCACGTTGAGGTCCATGACCTTGGCGAAGGCGTCGTCCGGGTGCGAGTCGAAGGGCGCGCCCCAGGTGGCGCCCGCGTTGGCGAAGAGGATGTCGACGTGCGGGGTGTGCGCGCGGACGGCAGCAACGAGCTGCCGGACGCCGGTGAGCGTGGAGGAGTCGGCGGGGACGGCGATGACCTCGGCGCCAGGGGCGAGGTTGGGCTGCGCGAGGAGGGCGGCGACGGCGTCGTCGCAGGCCTTGGCCTTGCGCGAGGAGATGAAAACCTTGGCGGCGCCGGCCTGCAGGAAGCTAAAGTTTGGCGGGCAGAGAGCGGTTAGTGCCTTGGTCTTGTGGTCGGCGGGGAAAGCAGGACGCTTCGGGGAGGACGGCTGGAGGACCAAGGGGACAAAGGGGAGGCATACGCAGAGGCGGCGTGAAGACCCAGGCCGCGGGAACCGCCGGTCACGACGGCGACCTTGCCCTTGAGGGAGAAGAGCGAGGGGAAATCTCTGAGAACAGCTTCGGACATTCTGGCGGGTTTATTGGGAGATGTCAAGGGGAAGTGCGAGGTCAATTGACAAGTTGGCGGAAAGCTTCAAGGGTGGTGGCCCAAAAGCGTGGAAGTTAGCCGAGGCTCACTTGTTTGCTTTACGAGCAACTTGGGGTCGGCACTAATAGTTGTTGGTCTGAGCAAAGCAACAGATGAAAGCAAAAGATTGTCAAATTTGGCGACAGGATTCTTGATAGCTGAGACGAAAAAAAAAAAAATCTTTGGAAATTCCGCGGCAGGGGGGTTAGAGATTATAACGATCCCAAACTCCGTGGACGTTGGGCATCGGACACGGAGAACAGACTGCGATTTTGCGGGGAGGTCAGCCGCGAGCCGAGGCTTGAGCCGGCGGAGTTTATTAGGCAGTCCGGGGGAAGTGGCTTTGCTCTATTGTTAGTATTATCGGAGCTCATGTCCAACAATGGCGTTAGTTGCGCCTAGCGAGCGGCCATTTTGCTTGTTCCTGTCATGGTGAAATGCCATCGGGAACCCGGACCGGGGATTGCAACTCCGGGGAGAAAATGACCGATGATGTCAGTCCATCTTGCATGGTGCGTTGACTTTTCTGTTGTTGGGTTTGAGTACTTGTCTAGTTGTCTTGCACAGTGACTTGTTGGTTGTTGGATTAGCGTGAGGATGGTTTCAAGTGATGCTACATAGTTGTCCAATTGTCATTGCTGGGGAAAACATAACAGACAGAAAGCGTTTCCGGTTGTTCCGCTCGCTGTATGCGGACGTCTTCCCCCATGATTGAGAGTAAATTGAGGCCATGCATGCTGTCATCCTGCCATGGCTCATTACGACAAGAAACTCACTTTGCTAAATGGCCAACAATGTATGTAAAAGACCAAGACCAGCTAAATGTCCCGGATGCCCCGTTCGTGCCTACCGCTAGCAAGGTTGGCTCAGATCTGACGTGTGCTCCAAGCCTCCTCGCTCGCCGTTTCGTTTTCCAAGGCATCCGCTCGGTTTACCGCCCGCGAATCGCTACTTGTGACGCTGCTGCTTCTGGTGAATCTTCTTGTTCCAGCAGTAGTTGACCGCGTCGCCCACAATCTGCCAGTCGCTCGGATACACGTGGCCGATGAAGAAGACTTTGACGTTGTGCTCGACGGTGACGAGCTTGGAGTAGTTGACGCGCGACTCCCGGGCGAGCCGCTCGCCAGCCTCGGTCATCTCGACGCGCACCGGCGAGAAGCCGAGCGCCGGCTCACCGTCGAGCCGCTTCGGCTTGGGTCCGCCGCGCTCGCATACGATGCCGTGCTTCTCGGGCTTGACCCCGTGCTTCTTGCAGCCCTTGCCGCCGTACGTGAGGATCGGCCTGTCGTTGGCGTTTGCGAGCAAGGAACTCGTGTTAGAGGAAGCTTGGATGGTAGCCGGGTTTGAACACGACGCGGGTTGAGGGGTTGACTTACACGCAGGTGCAGTGGCCCTGGTCGTTGGCGACGACGATGAAGCGCCGAAAGCCGACAAAGAATCTCGTACCGAATTTGTTCTCCAAATCTTGTTTCTTCGATGAGGACGAGGACGAGGATGACGACGGCTTGGGCTTTTCGCTCATCGAGCCCTGCGGTTCGGACCAGTGCACCTTGAAAATCTAGCCGTCGAAATAAGTCAGACTTTTCCTACGTGAGTCAGACAGGACAGAGTCTGTCAACGCGCCGCGACTTTACCTCTCCCGGTTGGAAGCGCGCCGAGTGCTCTATTTGATACCCTGCGTTTTTCCGCCTGTTAGGAACGCTGTCAATTTCAATCCAACCGTTGGGAAGAAATACGTGGATCAAGCTCCGTCTCGCCATTCTCTGCCATTTCAGGCATGTAGTCGGCATCTGCCGTCTCGGCTGTCTCAGACTGCTGCGGTGTGGGTGAGCCGCCGTTCAATTCGCTCCGCACTTGGCCTTGCTCTTGATTAACAATAACCTCAACGTGCCACTAGATATTGAGTTACCATGTCCGTCAAACTCCTCGCCGTCATACTGCTGCGCCGCCGCCGCCGCCGAGCTGGTCTGGCTGGACGATCCTGCTACTTCGGTCTCATCGGTAAAAGCGGCATATCTGCGCGTGCGGGAGGCCCAGGCTTCAGAATAATAGGCAATTAGCCCGTGCTAAAATCTCAAAGATATTTTAAAAACTCGTACCGCTGGAATAGGCGACTCGGCCCGACCCATACTGCGAATAGTTCACGTTGGCTGGTTGCGGAGCGTCAGAACCTGGCGAGTAGATGGAGCGGCGGATTCATACCGGTCGGGGTTTGTTGTTGGTACGCGTCCCCATACACAGACTCGACGACTGATTTGTCTAATTAAGTAAAAGCGTCCCAAGCAATGAGGGCATCACGGATTTGGCATGGGTAACTTACATTGCAAGTTGGGGGTTTCCGGATGTTCCGTATCGTCTTGCGAAGCAGCCGAAGACTTGCCGTCCGAGCTGGCGTGTCGACGATGCGACTTGGATTTTTCCTTGTCTCGACTTTTTGACTTTGTCTTTTTGGTTTTGACCTGTTCGGGCGGTGCCTCGCCTGCATAGGTGGCATATTCTTCTGGTATGTCAACTTCCGAGCGATGCGTCAGTGTCTAGGACAAGCAGCAACAAGAGAAACGTGGTGAACAATGAGCCATTGTCTTTGGGCGGTGGGGGCAGAGTGCGTGAGACAGGGAGTTTGATAAACCAAGAGCCAGCGGGCGGTAGCTTTCAGTTCGGGTTGTAAATGTGTCGAAAAAAATATATATTTTCATACAATGAGTTTCATCTGCTGTGGTCGATAAACAGTTGAGACGATCTGTTAGGTCCTCCACTGGGGCTTCGCGAGGGGTACGGGAATGACCTGGTTGGTTTAGGTCTTGCTGATCCCATTCGTAATCGAGATGGCCTAGTTGGCGAAGATATTCAGTCATCTTCTGAAAGCGCGGTCCTCACTCCTCCCCTTGTTCGACAAGCCAATCTCCCTCCCTCCCCCCCTCTCTCTCTACCTTGCCTCCTGGCTTGTCTTGTCTCTCGTCCGGGGAGAGCGCAAAGTGACGTGCTTACCTTGGGAATCCTGGCGAACGCGAAAACTAGCCTGCTGGCTGGTATCCCAGGTCCATTCTGACCAGGCACCCCAGCGGTGCGAGTTGGACTTTGACTTTTGCTTATTCGTATGCATAATGTCATCTTTGTGTGCATCAAGACCCTGCTGCCAGGGGCGCGGCGACGGAGGAAAAAAGGCTTCTCTCGGAGAATAAGAGGATAAAAGAAAACAGAACAGGAATAGAGGGGAAAGCAAAGCGTACGACAAACCCACAGAAATGTACACGGTTCTTCAACACGACCCAGAACAAAGTTGACGGGGCCAGGGCGGACGGACGTGGCGCCGGCTTGGGAGGGGAGGGGGGGGGTTCTTGTACTTGGTACAGAGTATAAAAGACAAAAGGGAAGGAATGTGCGTATGAAGGAAGCTACGGAAGCACCTTGTTAGTTCGTTAGTGGCTGCGACTCAATGGGGTCAAGGGTCTACAGAATCGCTGAGCTTTGAGCTGCATTGCATGCATTACCAGCGGGCCGACGGGTACTTTTGGGGCCGATTCTGGCTTTTGTTGCTTCCAGCTTGCAATTGTGAGCGGCGCAGTGAGAAATGACTGATTGAGAGGCGGGGAGGAGACACACGACCGGGTCTCGCTCCAGCTTCGTTGATGCGATGCGTGCGAGAGAATGAAGGAGGGATGGGATGGATGGAGAGAGGATACTGAATACTGATTGGACGGCCAGGCGGGATGGGATGACCACCTGGTTCAGGGTAGCACAAGAAGCGAGCCATTGAAAATGAAACAAGACGCTTGACAAGAGATGCATGTAATAAGGAACCTGCATCTTACAAGGCAGACTTTTTGGCTGGCAGTGGAGCGAGTGCCGCCACAGAAAGTCATTTGTTTGTAACTCACTCACTGGGTAATGGCGATGCAGGGGGATAATATCCAACACATTATTAGTAGGTACATGGCTGGCTAGATGGGATGGTGCATGAATTCCACGGCGATGTGCACCAGCAGGACGGCGATGTTGCAACTTTAAATATCAAGTTGTCCGGGCTACCTGTCGCCAGCTGATTGAAGCCAGGAGCCCGGAACACCGCCGTATCTCACCCACTCGCTCGCTGCCTTCACCAGCCGAGGCACCTCGCCCAACACCAATGTGCAGGCAGATAGATAGTACATACATGGACTGAACCGAGTGGGTGAGCGGGGATTGCTCCTCAATTTTACCTTCAAGTGATCCATCAATCCCCCAGCTCGACCGGTGTCAGCCCATCTGCATGCATATGAGTGACGAGACAGACCGACGCCATTTTGCCATCGCCCGCCGACGAACGGATGGGCACTTGGTCGGCTCCTCACGGATTCCTTCCCCGGTCCTCCTCCACTTCCTTGTTAGTTCGTCAACTGACTACGGACATACATACACTAACCAGCTAACAAGCTAACAAAAAACCCAACAGGGCTTCGCCTCGTTGGTGGGCTGCTCCCGCGTTCGTCCTTTGTTCCCTCACCCTTGCCTTGCGGCGGGCGAGTCCGTTGCGGGATGCGTGGGTGGTCCACAGCATCAGCCTCGCCAGCCGTCCTCTACAGAAAGAAAGACAACAAGTCGAGCTGTACCAGAGAAGAAGACATCAAGACGAAGAAGCAGAAGCAGAAGCAGAAAGAAACGACTAAAGACGTGGGGTGGGTGGGCTAAAATGCGGCCGGCCCATGTGGCGTGGTGGCTCATCCATCGCAAAGAAGCAACAAAGGAACCGCGTCCTCCGTATTTTATGCCCTCTTTTCATTACCAACAGACACCATCCCGAGTCGACGATTCCCCCCCCCCTCCCATCCCTCTCCCTCCGGCCCGCAGAAGAAGAACGCCACATTTCTGCATCGTAATGTTAGTCCGCGCACCAACGGTGGCTTCCTGGCGGCGGTGGCCAGACTCGAGGCATCACCCCGCAGAATCACAGCGCATGCGGGCTGCTTGCTTGCCTCTGCTGCTTTCTTTTTTTTCTTTCCCGGCGGGGTGACAAAAGTTGCCTTACCCCGCAGCAAAGCAGGCAAGCAAAGCCTCACGCTCGTGGTGGCGTTTTCTGTTGCCTCGCCCGCGACGCTGGAGCGGAAATGTATCCGGGCTGGAGGATGCGTGGATGGCTGGATGGGTGCGTTGGACCCCCCCCCCCCCCCCCCCCCCCCCCCATGCGAGCCGAGTTGAAAAGATGCGGATCCTCATGGAACCGTGTCGGATTCTCCTCATCTTTTATACCGTACCTCGTCTTCTTTCGATCGATTCCTTTGACTGATCCTTGATGGCCAAGGCAAGCAAGCCCTTGCGTTTCGCAGTTCCCTTCGGCCAGCCGTCTCCAGCGGCCAGCATGCCAAGAGCACGGTATCATATCAAGTTGCAATCGAGAAGAAATATACATTGGAAATGCAACATATGTATTTTTTGTAATTCAAGTAAAGTAACAACTATCACAACTAAGTATATTAAACCTCGAGTCCCCCTGGGATTTCATCAACCAGTGGTGCAAAAAAACGACCAAACTGCATTCGTCCTTCACATATCATGCATTGCAGCGCCATTCGCCATTATATCATCCATCATCGTCCAAAGCAGCCAAATAGCCCGTAGCTGCCCTTGGATTTTTTTCCCTCCATCGCCTTGATTTGCCTTCTCTGTCGCTCCGACATCGTCGGTGTGGCAGTGCCGCGAGATGTCAGACTTGCGAAACTCTGCCTGGGGATGTCTTTTTTTTCGTTATGGGATTTCTTGCGTGCGTATTGCTTCTGCGCGCTTGATCTCCGATGTCGAGGAGTTTCGGAGCGCGATGCTGTAGATTGTCGATGGCCATCCCGCACTTGCTTCAAGTCCGGCTCTGCAGCTCTCGACTCTCGCGGTGCCTCCAACGACACTTTCGCTTTCGGTGAAGTGACTCCAGAATGCAATGGCGAGAATATGGAAGATGGTGGTCCGCTTTCTGCTCTGTGTCGAGAGCGTTTTCCTTGGTGCGTAGAAGAAGAAGGTTTGTCGACAACTTTTCCACCCGAAACGACTGTATAACCGTTGGGGAACCACGAAAATGTATTGCTGCGGCGCGACCTCTTGCTGGTAGTTGCTGCCCCTTCAAGACCTGCAGCAATAGTGGTGTAGCCGTAACCAGGCGTTGAGCCCGAGCCATATGCTGCACTTCCATAGGTATATCCGGATCCGGGCATGACGACAAGCAGTGCTGTCTACGGTGTTAACAGAGTATTCTTGCCTTTCACCGCTCTCGTATAGCACGCTGTATACTGTGATGTCAATTATTTGCTCGTCTTCTGCTTCTCTTTTGACTGTCGTTCCGATGGGGCAAGGTAGTCCCAGTGGTCGATCCGTTTGACTTGCGGGCTTGGGTGGCTATGCAGAGCAATATCGTAGCTCTAAGGTTGCAATGCAAAAGTTCTTGGAAGAGAATTTGGTTCAAGGTCGTTTTCAAACGTCAAAGGTTCGTTTGTTGTCTCCTAGGAGGTTGCCGGTGTTTGAGCTGAATGTATCTTCGCTAAGATTGCTGGTTGCGAACGGTTATCCATCGCAGTAACCAAGTTGTGAGCCTCGGCCAAGTAGGAACAAAAAGGTGGCATTGGGAATATAGGAAATGTAGTGAGAGGCGAAGGGACTTTGGCAAAACGATGGTGTTGCACGCAGGTCGACTGGACGTTGCACGAAGCAAGAGCGACTGCCACTATGGGAGTCAGTAGTCCCTGACCGCAACAAGCAAAGTGAGGTGCTAAATAGATGGATCGGTCAGCTTCTACACCTCCACCAGGTGTGCCGTTCTGCAATTTTCAACGACTGGTTTTTTATTCTTCCTCTTTTTCCTACAAGAAAAAAAAACTATACATATGACTCCGAGAATGATATTCACGCCGCTGTTGGCGTGTGAGTGCTGCACTAAACGTGAGTCACGTTAGACTCAGTGCCAACTATAACAACTGCCTCTACGGATAACTTAGTACTACCTGGTGAGAGGTACTGAGACGTCAACACTGCCACCGTCTACAACGTCCAACCGCCGCACGGTTCCGAATTTCTTCTCGGTATACCGCTGAAAACGAGTGTCAATTTCTCCAAACTAGAGGAAGATATCCTTCGTTTCTGGGACGAAATTGACGCCTTTGCGACGCAGCTTGAACTCCCAAAAAACGGACCTTGCTTTTCCTTCTACGATGGCCCTCCTTTTGGTAGGATTGCTTGCATCCCATTCCATCACAGCAAATGGCTAACTCAAGTTCATATCTGCAGCTACCGGTGCGCACCGCAATCTTATTTCCCAGTTCCAACTCGCCTCCGTCCTCTAACACACACGTACTTTAGGGCTACCCCATTACGGACATCTCCTCACCTCCACCATCAAGGATATCATACCTCGGTATTGGTCAATGAAAGGGTACCACGTCGTACGCAGACTCGGTTGGGATACACATGGTGTACCTGTCGAATACGAAATCGATAAACGCCTCGGCATGTCGGGTAGGGATACTGTCCAGCAGATGGGTGTTGCCAAGTACACTGCTGAGTGCCGCGGCATCGTGATGCGATATGCGTCCGAATGGCGAGATACTATTAGACGTTTAGGAAGATGGATTGACATGGACAATGATTACAAGGTCGGTATTTACAAGTGCCAAGCCTCATCTCCATACTGATTCTGGCAGGCCATGGATGTCACTTTCATGGAAACAGAGTGGTGGGTTTTTAAACGACTTTTCGACAAAGGCTTGGTTTACCGATCATATCAAGTCATGCCTACTCTACCGCTCTATGTACTCCTTTGAGTCACATGGAGTCTAAACAGGCTGAGCGGATGACTCAAGATCCAGCCATTGTGGTCTCCTTCCCCGTCTTGGCACAGACAGATCACCCTAATACCTCTTTACTGGTGTGTACGACAACGCCATGGACACTTCCTTCCAATCTTCTCATAGCTGTTCAAAGAGATTTTGAGTATCTCAAAATTCTTGATGAGAAAACTGGTCACCACTACATCACTCTGGAGAACGACCTCGGGATGCTTTACAAGGATCCCGGCAACGCCAAGTACAAGCTCGTGGGCAAAATGAAAGGCCTTGAAATGGTTGGTTGGAAGTACGAGTGACTTTTTCCCTATTTTATAGAGCAGTTCTTCGATTGCTTCCAGGTCGTCGCCGCCGACTATGTCGAAGCCGGTGAAGGCACAGGACTCGTACCCCAGTCGCCGGCTTTCGGCAAGGACGATTATGAGACCGCAACATCGGCAGGCTTTATCTCTCCACGACGACTTCCCCCGTGTCCAGTGGATGAGAAGGGACTTTTCACCTCGGAAGTCGTCGAGTACGCCGGTCAGCATGTCAAAGCTGCTGATAAGACCATTTTACGTGACTTGAGAAAGACAGGGAGACTTGTTCATGAAAGTCAGATTATGCAGTCTGACAAGTTTTGCTGGCGTTCTGACACCCAGCTCATTCGACGCGCCGTCTCCTCTTGGTTTGTCAAAGTCACGGACGATATTCCAAGAATGCAAAGAAACTTGCAGGGTACAAAATGGGTGTCATCGTTTGTCAAGGATAAACGTTTTGCAAATTGGATATCTGGAGCCTACGACTGGAATGTTTCTCGAAACAGATATTGGGGTACGCCTGTACCAATGTAGGCGAGCGATGACTATGAGGAGCTTGTCTGTGTTGGCAGTATTGATGAATTGCGCCGTCTCAGCGGCTACGACGGACCACTCAATGACCTTCATCGGGATAAAATTGACCACATTAAAATACCATCACAGACTGGCAACGGCCAGCTGCATAGAGTAAGCGAGATTCTTGACTGCTGGTAAGCCTCCTTCCTCATTGCACCCCGAAGCAGGTGGGCTCTTCTAACTAGTCCTAGGTTCGATTCCGGATGTATGCCGTACGCGTATTCACTATCCCTTTGAGAATAGTGATGCTTTCGTAAATGGACATTTCCCTGCCGATTTCATTGCCGAAGGTCTCGATCAAACCCGCGGCTGGTTTTATACACTGACAGTTCTCGGAAACCTGTTATTTGAGAAGTCACCCTTCAAAAATGTGCTTGTTAATGGCATGGTCCTTGCCGAAGACGGCAAGAAGATGTCAGAGTCTCAAAAATTACCCTGCACCGACTCAAGTATTTGACGACTTCGGCTCCGACGCCCTCAGACTGTATCTTATTAGTTCACCGGTCGTCAAGGCCGAACCGCTGCGTTTCAAGGAGGCCGGTGTTAAGGAAATCGTCTCCAGCGTGCTGTTGCCATTATGGAACAGTTGCCGATTCTTTTCGGAGCAAGCAGTACAAGATTCAACATGGGGAGAACCTGGTCATGTCCCCTGACTTCGCCGCCGCCGCCGACTTGGCAAACGTGATGGATCGCTGGATACTAGCCCACTGCCAAAGTCTCCTGCAATTTGTCGAACAAGAAATGTCTGGTATGAATCAATAGCCCCGTTTTTAAGATTCATTAACTTATTCTTTTTAGCTTATTGTCTCTTCACCATGGTTCCGCGGCTGGTGACAACTATTGACAGCCTCACAAACTGGTACATTCGATGTAACCGGAAGCGCCTCAAGGGCGGCGCTAGCTCTGATCAACGCGACACTTTCACGGCTCTTCAATGCTTGTTGCAGGTTTTGTTCATCCTTGGGAGAACCCTTGCGCCGTTTACGCCGTTTATTACCGATCACATATATAGGGTACTTAAGCCACATCTTGCTCCAGTTCTTGGCCAGTTCCAGGATTCTCGCAGTGTAGACTTCTTACCCTTCTCCACCGTCCAGCACGATTTATTCGACGAAGGCATCCAGAAAAAGCTGCATCTTCTGCAGCAAGTTATTCAACTGGGACAACTGGGACGTGTGGCGCGTGAACGCAATGGTCTATCATTGAGAACGCCTCTTTCTAGAGCCGTAGTCATTGCCGACCAGCGCCAGCTGAAAGAATTACAATCAGTTTCAGGATACATGCAGGAAGAATTAAACATTCATACAGTAATTCTGAGTTCTGACGAAGCCAAGTACGATGTTGTACTCGAAGCCAGGGTTGATTGGCCCACACTGGGAAAGAGGCTGAGGAAGCAGGTCCAGTCCGTTCGAGCAGCATTGCCGGGACTGGCTCAAGATCAACTGCGCACTTTCCAACAAACAAAGGTCCTTGAAGTCGCAGGGGTCACTCCTGGGGACGGTGAAATTACCCTGGTACGATCAGTTCGGCGGGGGACTAGCGGGGAAGACGGCAAGTCAAGATGGGACGCAAGTTTTGGTGATGATGTGATGGTTCTACTTGACATCGAACCGAGCGCGAAGCTTGACGCAGAGGGGCTGGTCCGCGGACTCATAAGCCGAGCTCAGAAATTGCGAAAGCAGGCAAAGCTAGTGCCAACAGAAGATGTGCGGATGGCGTATGCAGTGTTGGTGGACTCGGAAAGACTGAGTCTGAACACGGCCTTCGCAGATCATCAGCAGCTCATTGCCAGTGCGCTTCGCGGGGAGCTCTTCCTAGAGACTCAGGAATAAATAAAGGCATCAGAGACATGCATACTGCGAGAGGTTCAGAAAATCAGTGGCGTGACTATCGAGCTCGCCTTGTTGAGGGACTAGGAGAAGACTGGTTTGGCTTCATTTTAGAGAGGTTGCGGTACGGGGTTCGATCCGTATTGTAAACTAAGTCATGATTGTTATTGCCAGAAAATTTGAGGGTTAAAGCAGCAGATTTTGAGCTTTAGAGATACGCTCCGCTTGTTGGTGGCGATCCTGTCCGAAGTTGTTGACGTGCCGAAGTCAGCCAAAAAAGATGAGCTGCATTCGGCTACCTAGGCACGGCTTCCTGAACTGGGGGCCGTTCATCAACTGGGACCAACGATGTAACGCAGAGAGAAAAAGGTCGGATAGTGCACCTTTCACCTGGAAGTTAGGACGCAACTGTCTCAACCGTTTGGAATCATGCCATGGGGCAGTTTCTGTCATTGTTAAGATTGATGCATCACCATCACCAACGGCGGTCAACCGGGCGAGGAGAATTGCTTTTGCGGGAAAAAAAAATTGGACGCCGTCTCTGCCGCCTGTGTCGATCACTTTTACAGGCCTTGAACTTGCGGCCCATGAAGCGCACAGACGGAAAGAGTTTGGAAACCCTGCTTAGGGCGGCACACCGTTGCGATGTCTTGCTGCTTGTTTTTCGCTCATTTCACTGTCCGCGGTGGCTGCAGAGTAATTCAAGCCCTCGTGAAGTCGCCATGCCGACAACAGCCCGCATTGGGCGCCACCGAAGAAAGGGGGTCGGCGATGGGGACTTGCAGAATGCAGGAAGCAGGAAGGAAGAGGGACGCGGCAACGAGGCCGCAGAAGCAAAATCCTCGGCCTCGTCGTCGTCCTCCGCCCAGATGATTAATGCATTTGCTCGGCGGCATTGACTGATCTGTCCTTTTGGGCTGAACCAAGAGGCGCCCTTTGTTTTCTCGCCGCCCCTCCGAGGAGATTGAAGAGACGCCAGTGGCTGGCAAATTTCGAAAGTTCGAAGTAGACGTTTGATGATAGATGATATAGACACCGCGATGCCTGTCAACTGGCTCACCCGCCTAATAAACAGTCTGCTTACTTGCAGCCAAACCGCCCGTCAGGAATTAAATGGGGGCCTGTCTTGACGGAATCGACCTCCCGGAAGAGCCAAGTGCCCAAAACCGACTAACCTGGGCGCCGAAGCTTCCACACATGGGTCCATTGTTGATTAATGCTACGATCGGCACTTGTCGTTGCTCTCTTGGCACTGGGGGGGGGCCATTGGCTCGAGTCTATCAACCTATCCGGCCGGTACGACGGTTTATTAGTGTTCGTTGATGTCGCGGGCCAGATGACTTGGTACCTGAGACGAAAGGTCCCTTCTTCCCCAGAGAACTGTTTCACCAAAAGGCGTTTTCTGTTTTCAATGTGTCTCTGCGCTCTGAAAAAAGGGAATAGTCTGGCTCGGTTATGAAGCTGTCTCTGTCCATCATTTTGGCGAGCGAACTACTCAACGGTATACCTGGCGAGCCTGGGCTGGCAGCTCGGATGTGGTCGCGGGGGGTCCCTCGAGCGCGGGAGCATGTAGGCTGGGTGGCTGAGAGGCCGAGTCATCGAGGTACGTCGGCGAGTCGTTTGAGATTTCGAATATGCAGGCAAGAAAGAGTCGGGAGGCCAATGAACTGGAAAAGAGCCCCTGTGGAACTTGTCAACCAGCTTCCGAGTATGCGGCACGAAGCAGGGGGGAAGCAGGGAAGCGGCAGTTCGCTTCCCGTCACATGCCACTTGCGTTGGGATCATAGAGTCAAAGACAGTTATTTTCTCTGTCTTCTCCCGCCCCTGTTCCGCCGAGGACGATCAGCTTCTCCTCTCCAGAGCGGCCAGAGTGGGATGGATACTTGCTTGATGCCCTGGCTCGAAAACGGGGCCCGCGAACCGGGGAGTCGTGATCGTGGGACGACGGAGAAAGCGACGGAGAAAGAAGCCATCGGCAAGTTCTTGGGTCCACCCATATGCTTGGGTGGGATATTTCGTTGTCTTGCCTGGCCTGCCCCGGCTCTTGTCTTGCGAGAGAAGGCACACCTCGTTAAAAAAAAAATTTCACAAAGAGGAACCGAGATAGATTGCCTTTTGTTGCGATAAATTGCCACCGACTTGTTGCGAGGTAGTTCGGCGAGAATCCTTCATGGCTTCCAAATACATATAGCCCAGCCCCGACTCCACCAAACAACACCCCGATTACATCCTGCGATTCCTTCAAACACTCAGTATTCACAACGCGTTTCAAAGTCTCCAGTCTCCTTTGCTGGTGGTTCATCTCCTTTATCCTGCCCCTCCCATCTTTTATTGATATTCGATCTATATCAGCTTTCCTTTTCTTGACCGCACTGCGAATCACTTCAGATCTCGCCCGTTTGCAAATCCGTTCTCTGGCTCTTGAGCCGCCGACAGAGCCATGCCGGCCACACTCACCGAAGGGCAGCTCGATGCCATTAGCATTATTGAAAGAGCTTGCTCCGTCTTTTCGCTCCTTGGATGTCTCTTTACAATTGTCACGTTTTGCAGCTCTACTGCCTTCCACAAGCCCGTCAACCGGCTCGTCTTTTATGCGTCCTTTGGCAACATGATGACCAACGTCGGCACTCTCATGTCACGGTCCTACCTGACCGACATCTTGTCTGCTGGCTGTCAGTTCCAAGCTTTCTTGATTCAAATGTGAGTGTCACTTGATCTCGACCGATTTGAACCTTGTAAGCGGTCACTAACAGGTGCTACCTCGCAGGTTTATGCCAGCTGATGCCTTCTGGACACTGGCCATGGCTGTCAATGTCTACCTTACATTTTACTACAAGTTTGATGCCGTTGCTTTGAGACGAATGGAGATTCCATACTTGATTCTTTGCTACGGTGTTCCGTTGATCCCAGCATTTGTTTTCATCTTCGTCGAGAACCAACATGGCGTCCGCGTCTATGGCAACGCGCTACTTTGGTGTTGGATCTCGTCAGAATGGGATATTTGGCGTATTGCAGCCTTCTATGGTCCTGTCTGGTATGGTGTTCCTCAAACTTCACCCACACTATCCGTGTCGCATCGCTAATACGTGTCAGGGTTGTCATCATCCTCACTTTCTTCGTCTACATCCGTGCCGGCCGTACCATCTACGAAAAGCGCAAGCAGCTGCGCGACTTCCACTCCTCCACCGACCCAGACCCTCTGTCTGTTAACGGTGACGTCCATTACTCGGTGAGGACCACAGAGGTCACCATCACTAGCGAGGTCATCAACACCGCCAACGGTGCCCCCGCGCCGTTCGGTCGGCACACTGCCATCAGCGCGCAGCCCCAGCCATTGCCAGAGGACAACCGCGCGTACTCTATCCACGTCACCTCGCACTCGATCGGCTCTGTTCACTCGGCCGAGGACGTAGAATTGCCGCTGCAGGGCCGTGATGAGCCGCCTCAAGTGTCGTTGCCGACGGCGACGCCGCAGCCTATCAGCAGCTTTACCACGCGGCCGCAGCCGCCGCCGCGTGTGCCGCGTGTGCCGAACCCGCATCGCCGTCGCAACCATGAGCTCAACAACGCGGCGTGGTCGTACACCAAGTGCTCTATCCTCTTCTTCACTGTTATCCTCGTCACTTGGATCCCGTCGAGTGCCAATCGCGTGTACTCGGTCATCCACAAGAACGAGATCAGCGTCGCTCTCGAGTTCATGAGCGCCTTTGTGCTACCGCTCCAGGGCTTCTGGAACGCCGTCATCTATGCCACCACCTCGTGGGTGGCGTGCAAGAACTTTTTCCAGGATCTGCGCTACCGCGACCGAGCAGACGTCACTGAACTCGTCGACAGCCCTTCATCAGGCGCACGTGCCGGCCAGTCAGGCTTCCCGGTGTCATCGTTTTCTACCGCGGGTGCGCAAAGGAGCAAATTCGGCGGCGGAGGTGGCTTCCTTGGTGCATCGTCAAAGCCGACCCCTGCAAAGCCATTCGACACCGAGAGCGCCACCGAGTTATCGACGACGCGGACGAACTCGGCAGATGGCCAGAGGAACTAACAGATCCTCCGGTCTTCCTTTTATTGTGGCTCGAACGCCTAACTTCCTTAATAAACCCAATTTAAATTGGTCGCGGTCTATCTGTTTCATTTTTCTCAGGATGGAACGCATCGCGTCTCTGACGACTATTTCTTCACGTGGATATACAGAACATGTTTCTTTCGAACCAGTGACAGCTATCCTTTTTCATGTACATACTTTTACGCCCCCTTTGCGTTCATACTTCTACTATACCTTTTTGTTTCATTATTATTATTTTCAGAAAAGCGGCGGGCTCAAAATACAAAAACTTGACGAATCACATTTCTTTATCTCAATTTTCCGTACCATCCAAGGCACCATGACATCTGGTGAACACCAATTCATTTCGCCCCTGTCAGATGAGCAAGACTAATATCCTTATCCATCCGCGTCGCATCGGAGAACGGGTATTTCGGGAAGAGACAAGAGGAGAAAAGCCGATCTTTACCCCGTCATTGTGTCAGTGCGCGCGGCAAACCCTGGCCCAGGTCGGCCCCCCGCCGCCGCCCCCTTGGGCGCAAGCCCTGCCAACAAGGGTGTTGATTCATGCGCAACAGAAGTTCCTGGTCAAGCCCATCGTTTGGTGAACTGGAGCGAGCCTTGGCCATCGAGAAGGGCCAAATTAAGTAGATCAAATAGATTGGCGTTCGAGAGAGACCCCTGCCCTCTAGTGGCCCAGTCTCGCCACTCTTTCTCTCTCTCTCTCTTTTTTTTTGTGGCCGCCCCCGGAAGAAAAGTTCCTGGGAGAAATTATCTTGACTGGCGACGCTCCAGCCAAAAACTTCATGTTTGCATGGAATTGCGCTAGTTTGTGCATGAAGTTGTTATGCTATGCTATAACCTGAGCTGACGGGAATCGCGCGGGTTTGCCGCCTTGCCAAACTTATGCATGAAGGTTTTATGCTATGCTATGGTATAGCCTGAGCCGACCTCGGAGACTGAAGGTTCGGAAATGGACGAAATGTCGCCGGCAAAATCTTTTGTCTCTTCATTGTCTATTTATATGTAAACATCGTCATGGTTCGTTACGCTTAAGATTCTGTTCGCGACAAAAAAAGAAAGAAAAAATACTGACAACAAAAAAAACAAATATTGACTCTGACCCTGATCAACTGAAACTCAACAAGATAAAAAAAGACACACTTCAGTTTCCCGCTGGTAAATGAAAATTAGCCCTTCCACAATATCCTTACAACCCTTGCTCGCTCTTCCCTTCCCCTACCCTTGCACATATTTCGCAGTATGTCTCTTTTCAGACAACATTCTGCTCGGCCTTGACGGAGTCGATGATGTGGTACTCCCAAAAAGTACCAAGCTCCAGGCATTCCTCCACGCAGGACGGGTCGTCCCACCACCAGGTGCTGCCAGGTGTGACGTACGGGCCCCAGACTTCCGTCCAAAACATGCGCCCGACCAGGCTGCGTAGCTCTGCCTTGTCGCGCTGCTCCTGGTACATCCTCTCGATGCTGGGATCCGGGTCGCGATGGACGTCGAGCCCGCGCGCGTTCTCCTGCAAGGCGAAGAACTTGACCTTTGTTCGGCGGCTCCCCTTGGCCCGAAGGCCGGCCTCGCCCAGCAGTTTCGGGAACAGCCTGCTGGGCTCCAGACAGCGTGAGGTGCGCTCCAGGTTAGGAAAGAGGTGCCTTTCCATCCAAAACCGGAGTCTGTGACCAAGTGTTTCGGCGTACGGTAGCGGATCGATGATTGTGAGCTTGAAGGAACCGCCGGGCCTTAAAGACTTGTGCACACTGGTCAGCACGTTGGGGAGCACATGGTACGGGCATCCAGACGGTAATGAAAACGAATACACGGTCTGGAAAAGCCCGGGTGCCATGGGGAAGCATGTCGACTCTGCCGGGGGTGCTGGGATGCGCTGGATGTTGCTCGACCAGCTGACCACTGAGCTCTCCCGATTCAGGTGATACACCTGCGTCTCCGGGTGAATAGCACTAATGTATGTTGCATAGGCTTTCAGCTGTTAGCATTTTCTTCTAATCGTGAAGTTGGTCGTAGCTACCTCTTGGCTCGTAGAGCAACATGACAAGCGCTGTGGCGGGAAGGGACGTGTCGTGACAGTCTTCCTCATGGTCTGGATCTGCTATATAACCAAGACCATGAAGAAGCGAAAGCATCCAATGTTGTTTGGAATTCTCTGTTCCAACTTCTTGGCCCTCATCAGACCTGGATGCGAAAACTTGCTTGACCTTTGCCAAGATCATAGCAGTCGGTGCCCCTGCGGCGGATCGAACACCAGTCATCCCATTGGGAACGGCAAATGCCTCCGTCTTGATCACCTTGTCTTTTGCGACTTTTTTTGAGACAGTTCTAGCCGGCCTCCTGGCCTTCCTTGCATCGTGATCCTTCCACTGCGATGGGTTTCGCCAGGCCGCGGGGTTATTGATCTCCAAGGGCGTCGGCACGGGCCGCCGGGGCGATCTTGGAGGCGGCGTCAGAATCACTGGCGACTCCGGTAGATTTTCTGCGCGGCAAGATTCTTCGATGCTACAAGGGCTGTTAGCGTTTCGACTCTGGAACTGGTCTGGGCAATTCGCATACGGGTTGGGGGGTGACTTTGGCGGCGTGTCCAGCCGAGCACCAACTGATGGTCTCTCTCCCTTGGCTGTGGAGGGAGTCTCCAGGTTAGGGAGGATCGATATATCTACATCTTCGGCGTCGCCTCTGAGTGGCAGGTCGCCCAGCATTTGGATGAGGGCACCAATGTTAGGCGCCTCAGTGTTGCTACCCTTCGGTCCGGAGCTTGTCACGTTGGCAGTGATGGAATCGATACTTCCAAACGACTGCACAAGACACTCTATAATGACAGTTTATCAGTTGTTTCTTTCTAACATCTTTCGGGGAGAATCCTTACCATCAAAAGTTGGCAGGGTGTCACGATCGGTACCAGAGAAGGGAGCCTCAGGCCCATCCTTGTTGGGCGAAGTAGGTGCCGTGGTCACCATACCTGAGCTCCTTCGACTTGAGGAGTCGAAGGTCTGTGAGAAAGGTGAAAGGGTGGAGGTGAGGCTCGGGGTGGCCAGGCCAGAAAACGACGGGCAACGGTCGGTGTCCTTCCCTTTTGAAATTCCAGCGTTTTTGGCGCTTCTAGACCGGAAAAAGCTGAATGGCGACTCAGAGGAAGAATTTGAAGACGAAGTCGTAGCCGACTCTCTTCCTGAGCGTATGCTACCCTTTTCCTTGTCTTGTCTGCGTTGACCTTTTCTGGCCCGATGTTCTCCAACCAACTCCTTGCTGGGGTCAGTCCAGACGACATCCCACATCTTTATGGATGGCTGCGACGGAGTGACGAGACGATGGGCCTTAGTAATATATTGCTGCCCGGGAAGGCAGTTGGGCACGAGGATAGCCTAAATCTCGCCAGCGTGCAGCCGTCGATGAGGCGGGGGCATGGGTGTCACAGCAGCGGCAAGCGACTGGTTTCCGAATCCGGCAGTGTCCCGGCTAAGAGGTGTTCGTGTTGAATTCGGATGTCTTGGGAGAAGATGAAAATGAGGAAGCGGCGCAGCAGTCGTTCATAAATCTATTTGAGCTTGCGTGGTGTGGTGAGCCAGGAGAGCATTCTCTCTGTCACTCGACTGCGGCTGACAAACGATGATGTTGCAGATGGGATACACCAAAATCAGTTCTTGGGATATTTTCTGGCCAGCTCGCCTTGAAAATGGGCACGGTGCAGGTGCTTGTTGTCACATCAGATGCTGCCATCCGGGAGGTGCCACGCCGAAAGGATGCGGTGCACCGTTGTGATGCATACTCGGCTGAGTTGCATCTGAAGTGCTAGTCAAGGAAGTATTGGATCTGCTAACATGATGTAAGCAGAGTGTATCGTACCGACAGCTGGCGAGTGGCTGACGGCTGGGGAGCAAGAGCAGAGGTCTCACCGCTCAGATGTTGCCAATATCGACTATGATCGATCCGCATCTAATCTTTTTCTCGCTATTTTGATAGAAATTTCCTCTACTTGATCTAGAATCTGCTCTTGTCTCCATCTCGAGGGAAGCCGTCCGTTGGCCTACGTCTGACATGGTGCAGCTAGAAGTGGTCGAGCAGCGCGTTTGCAAACAGAAAGATGGAGACTTGCTCACCTGTAGGTAGTTCTTGTCTCCCTGTACTACATATTCCCGAGTAGAATACGAGCTTTTTTCATGTAACTCAAGTATCATGCTCTCATCGCGGTATTTTTCTCGGTATTCAGAAACATGGCTGCTGTTGCTTCTGCTGCTGCTTCTGCTGCTGCTTCTGTACTGAGATGTTTGCTCTGCATTATCCACCCCTAATTTCGAGTCTTTGACCAAATATATACAAGCCTCCTCTTGATCGCCGCTTGGAGCACCGGGTAGCTGCTGTTCCTGTCGCACACCGGGTGGCAGGATTCAATAGACCGACCTTAACGAACGTTACACGAATCAGCCGACGTGACACTGCCCTACGTGAAATTAATTTATCTTCGACAAAGTGACCCCAAAAAAAAATAATTTCTTCCTACATAATGCAGGGGCCCGCCAGGATGCTTCCTACAGAGTAATGGCAAGCGATGGAAACATTCCGTTCGCTTCCCTGGTGCCTGGCTAAACGGTTGTACGCCGTACCATACAGATCGCACCAATATCTCACCCAAGTACCACAGGCTCGTGAGACATTGGTAAGGTAGGCTCGGTGTGTGCCGTAAACAAAAATGCTGTCTCTTATGTTGACCTGTGGCAACATATCGCATTTCAAAGCATGAGCAGGTCGTTCGCAACTCACTGCTGCATGCGGCAGGGCCGATTGCACATGGCGATTATGCACGCTCAGACCAATTCTGCAAACAATGCTTTGCTTTGTGTACTTTCTCTCTCTTGTATCGTGATAAGCCTTTGTCTCGAGTTTTTCATGCCCAAGTGGCTATTTTGGTTCGTAAGGCTCTGGCCCTCATGCAGCATACAAGGGGCATCATGTTGCAATCCGTGGCAGAGGACATTCAGGCCCAACCGCTTTGCACGAAAAAAAATCTGTGCGGAGGATCTGAGGATAAATCAATCTAACGCATTTGAAATTTCGTCAGTTGTGAAAGTGTTCTCATACAGAGATAGAAGTACCAATCCTGCTGCTTTCCAGCCCCCCCGCCAACCACAAACACAGGCAACACATACACATCTCACCATCTCCCTCTTCTCTATAAAACTGCCGGGCCGTTTGTCTTCTTTGCCAGCTGGCAGACTTTCCCTACCCCGCTTTCTAAACCGTCATTCTCATATCATCATTCCCTTTTGCTGGCCGTGAAAGACTCGGTTGCCTTGGTAGCAGCCTGTTTCTTCATCCTCCCCAGTCCTGCATATCAACTGATCCGTTTGTCCTGCACACAAACTCACCAAGCCGAGTCACTTTATTCCATCTTTCATCTCTGCATATTCTCGGAATTTCGCCACCTCTCAGCCGTTCCGCTGGGAACTTTTCATTTTTTTGCACCGCTGCAGGCCATACTCTGCGTGCTCCTCCCAAGACCAACACCGAGTACGCAACGCTTGTTTACAGCCGAACTCTTGCACACCCTCGGCCGCAAGCATGTCGCAACCAGGTCATGACGAGTTCGTGGTCGAATCTCACGAGCCTCCTGCTAGACGCTCCAGGTTCTGCGGTTTGCGCGACTTTTGTGACCTCGCGGACTTATGGCTCTCGGCATCGCGCTTCGGACACTTTTTCCATCTCGGTGGCAGCGGCCATGTAAGTGCGCCACGGATAATAAAGAAAACAAAAACGTCCATTCTAATGAAAACCAGCCCAATGAGATTGTCACGGCGTCAGCTTTCAGGGAAATCCGGGCGGGATTGACTACCTTTGCCACCATGGCATACATCATCGCAGTCAATGTAAGTTGCCCATGTCAGTCAACACCGCTGCTGACCATCACTTACACCCGCCGCCGAAGGCCTCTATGCTCTCACAAACAGGTGGCACATGTGAATGCAACTTGGTCGACAGACACCAATGTGACAGCATTCCCGAGTTTGCAGCCTGCAAAGAGGGTATGTGGAATGAGCCGACCGTTTGTAAGCTCTGCTAACCCCTTCAGAGGTGCGACGCGACCTGATCACGGCCACCGCTGCTATTGCCGGCATGGCATCCCTCGTCTTCGGCCTGCTCACAAACCTGCCCGTTGCCATTGCGTATGTCCAATCGCACCTTACAACTGCCGTCTACTGTACAGCTGCTGACCATCCTCAAGCCCTGGCATGGGCCTCAATGCGTACTTTGCATTCCAGGTCGTCGGCGTTAACGGAACGGGTTCCGTCCCCTACCGCACCGCCCTAACAGCCATATTCATCGAGGGCTTCATCTTTATCCTGCTCGCGCTCACCGGCATGCGGCAATGGCTCGTCAAGATCATCCCCGCCACGCTCAAGACCGCAACGGGCGTCGGCATTGGGTTCTTGCTGACGGAGGTGGGCCTGTCATACTCATCCGGCATCGGTGCAATCACCGGCGGTGGTGACGGCTCGCCGCTCACGTTGGGAGGCTGCCCGTCAGAGCTGCTCGATCCCGACAGTGGCATGTGTACGTCCGGCGTGATGTCTAGCCCGAAGGTAAGTATTCATGGTTTTCTCTTCATCGAAGTAAACAAACTAACTCCATGAAAGCTCTGGCTTGGGGTTCTCTGCGGCGGTATCTTCACCGCTTTCCTGATGGCATACCGGGTCAAGTATGCATTGGTTATCGGCATCGCCTTGGTTTCCGTCATTTCTTGGCCGTGAGTATCCCTCTACCTGCTCTTATTCGCCCCGATCTAACTCTGTCTCTAGCCGCAACACTGCGGTCACGTACTTTCCCGACACGAAGGAAGGCAACTCGCGCTTCGAGTTCTTCCGGCAGGTCGTTGCGTGGCACCCGCTCTCCCGTGTCGCTAACCAGCTCGAGTGGGACATCCACACGAGCGGTTCGCACTTTGCCCTCGCCCTCTTCACCTTCCTCTACGTCGACATCATCGACGCCACCGCCACGCTCTACTCGATGGTGCGCTTCTGCGGCGTCGTGGACAAGGATGGTGACTTCCCGCGATCGACCATCGCCTACTGCACCGATGCCGCCTTCATCTCCATCGCGGCTCTGTTCGGGTCTTCACCAGTCACGGCCTTTATCGAGAGCGGCGCCGGCATCGCCGAGGGCGGACGCACCGGGCTGACAGCCATGGTCACGGGTCTGTGCTTCATCGTGGCGGTCTTCTTCGCGCCGATCTTCGCCTCCATCCCGCCATGGGCCACTGGCTGCACCTTGGTTCTTGTACGTTGATTCCCTTAACCCAACCCAAACCCCCCCCCCTTCCCCTCAAGTCTTCAATGATCACTGACAGCCGGTAGGTTGGTTGCATGATGATCCGGCAGATAACGCAGATCAACTGGCGTTATATTGGCGACGTCCTGCCCTCCTTTGTCGTCATGACATTTATCCCGTTCAGCTACAGTGTCGCGTACGGGCTCATCGCGTAAGTTCCTTTCCCGCCACCCCAGAAAAGACTTCGGGCTAACACGAACGAGCGGCATCTTCGTCTACACCGTGCTCAACGGGCTCATCGGTGCCGTGGTCTACATCTCGGGCGGCCGCTGCGAGCCCCGCGAGTACGAGCTCAAGGAGTACTGGAGCTGGAAAGGCACCGGCCAGCCGCCGTGGTTTGTGCGCGCCGTCCGCCAGCAGCAGCGTCGCCGCCGCAGGAAGGCGGCGACTCGCGACGGCGCCACGCCCGCGAGCCCCAGCAACGGCCAGCCGGGATTCCGCTCACCGCAGCAGGAGCGCGTCGTCTCCTTCTCCGGTGACTCGCCGGACCGATCGTCCTCCGCAAAGGGCGGCTCGGCGACGGTGACGGAGCAGCCGATACTCTCGCGGCCGACCCCGGAGCAGATGACTCGCATGTCGCGATGAGAGAGGAGACAGTGTTTCAGGGTCAGTGGGCCTGAAAGGGACTGTCGGGGTTACCTAGGCCACCAAGAACAGGGTAAATGGAGGCGTATCTTTTAATGAACGTGACGAGAGCAAAAAGGAGCGACCAGAGTGTCGAGTAACCTATTTAGCATGTTTGACGAGAGTTATGGGGTTCCTAGATGACTGAGAATTTGAAAAGAAATTTGAGGGCATAGTAACTAGCAGAAAAGATATGGCATGTAGGGTTTATTGTAGGAAATATCATACACATCATTCATGGATGGCTTGGGATGGCAAATGTCAAAAGTAAAAGAGAACGTACATGATAGTTGCATGGGATGGCTGGCAAAATGGGGTATATCGCTGAAGACTGTGGAAGCTATTCCGGTTCTTCCCTCGGCAGTCAATCTTTTCCCTTTGCCTTACCCATGCTTGACTTCGTCTTACTTCATGTCCACGTCTCCATCGCTCGCCGTCCGCGCACGCGCCGCCTCCTCCGCCGCAATCCTCCTCTTCAGCCCGCCGTCCACCCACGCCTCGACCGCCTCGTCACCGCCAGCCTTAAGCCGATCCGCCGCCACGCCCTTGAGAACCTCGCCCGCAAAGCCCACAAAGTTGTGCCTCCGGAGCGCGTTCTCAAAGCGCCAATCCCTCCGCTTGCGCTGCTCGCGCTCCAGCAGCTCCTCGTCGCCGAACGCGCGCGCGCGAACGCGCAGGTCGCGGCACACAGCCAGCAGGTTAAAGCGGATCTCCGAGGCGGCGTAGCGCGCGACGCGGCGCTGCAGGACATCGACCACGCGTTCAGGGAACTCGTCGCGCGCGCACGCGCCGTGCGAGATCGGAGCGGGCTGCAGCCCGTCGAGCTCGTAGAGCGTGCCGTCGATGGGTGTGTAGGCGACGAAGTGAAAGGCGTCCTCCGTCTCCGCGTTCGGGTCCCGGGTCGTCTCGTCCACAAACGGCGAGCTACGCGCGAAGCTGTTGTGCACCTCGCGGATCAGGTCCGAGTTGCTGAGCGCCTCTCCGCGGAACTCGGGCGGTAGCACCATGGCGAACTCGCGGAACTCGCGCAGCTTCTCGCCAATATCAACCGTGCAGACGTCATCGGGGGCGCTGCCGGCGGTGGTGGCAGCGTCGCTGGTCTGATTCAGCAGAACGCTCAGAAGCGCTTGCGTGGCACAAGCGTTTTGTATCGTCTGCGCCGCGAAAAACATCTTCTCCGACGAGGCATGGTCGAACTTTCCATCGAGCGGACCGTCGGGTGTCGCGTAGGGCGCGTCGGTCGGGTATTTGAAGAGGAAGATGACGCCGTGGACGGGCTGCAGTGCTAGAAGCTCAGTAGGGTCGAGTGTGAGCAACTCCTCGAACTGTATATCTTTGACACCCAGATTCTCTACTAATGAGGTGAAGACACCCTATTGACCATGTCAGCAGCCCATGTCGCTATCATAGAAGGCGAAACAAATGGTTGCCGTACCGCGTCGGATTCAACTGCATAGTAGCAACGGTTAATGGCTTTGCGCAACTGAGCCGCAGCTAAAATTCGAACTTAACTTGTATTCCAACCTCCGCTCATGGCGGCTTTTCTGATATTTCTCTGGTTATTGAGTAATCAACCGCAGCAATTATGAGTTCAATAAACCTGTTTTTAAGATAATCTATGCAACCTTGTTCATAGATTCAGGTGTTGCGAAGGAAAGAGCTGCCTGTTCCTTCTAGAAGTGTGGAACAAGCTTACATACCTGTCGCCCACCAAATTGCTGATAAGATAAGCGCTCGTCTTGTCAAGGGCGCTTCAACTCTTTTCGTAGAACAATCCATCGCTTCGATTTTTCTAGCTTTGCAGCGGTTGCGTCTAACTAACTAGTTTTATGTGAAATCATGCCGCCTAGCGTACAGCTGTGGTAGTAGAATATTGTTATCCATAAACCTTCCAATACAGTCTCTTTTGCTGTTGTGATACACCCGCTCATGAATCCAAACAAAGTCATACAAACATCATGGGACAGGCCCTCTCGAGCAAATCTACGGTGCAACAAGCGGATTTCCAGCAGGATCAGGTCCGTGGTTATTCTCCACAGCCCCATCAGTCGCTTCCTGTCGAGAAGACCCTGCGCCGGCATCTCCCTGGCTATTCTCTGCGTTCACGTTCGCCATTATCTCTGCGTTCCTAGCCAGAGTGGCCGTTGCAAGCGCTTCTAATTCTGCCTGCTGCCTACGTCGCTCCTCTCGCTGAGCCTCCCGCCGAGCCTCTTCTTCCAGATTGGCGATGTGGCGCTCTGCCACTCCAGGAGCAATACTAGCGAGGAACAACAACCCTGCTCTTTCAACCCGGCGTAATTGCTGAGAAAGCCATGGGTGTCTTTCGTTATGATCTGCGACAAGGCGCGCAGCCATCTCGGCGGGATTTGGGTCGACCCCGGGCTGTGGAGCAGGGACCGGCCGTCGTTGGTCACGTCTGTCGAGTGTCGGAAACAGGTTCTCCAGATGCCGCATCAAAGGCCGCCAGAAGTGTTCGCCCATCCCATTGAAGGCACCAGTGCCAACAACGAAAGTCAATATTGCGGCTGAAACCACGATGAACCACCGAGTCCAAGTCGTTTCTGGGTTGACAAATAGCCAAACGAAAAATCCTAGCCTTACAATGTTCCATATATGGGGGGCCAATCGCAGAAGAATTTGGCCAAAGCCAGCCATAGGGTTGCCGCCATGCAGAGGCTGTAGGGCAGGCTGGGCCACCGGTCGATTCAGTCTCCCTTGTGGCGGGACACCACGGGGTGGAAGCTGATGCATGGGCGCCTGGACTTGAACTTGGTTCTGGCGGGCAGCTTGGTCCAAAGCTCGGCGTCTGAAAGCGTCCGTTGCTGGATCATGTGGCTCATTGAGAGTATCGACGAATGAATCTTCATAGCCCGGCGCAGCAGGTGGCGCTGAGAGCCATTCACGGAATGCAAGCGGAGAATGGGCGGTACCTATAGGCGCTGGAAGACTATTCATCGGCGTATAGAAGGTTTCCATGGTAGAGTTGTTCATAAGGATGCCACGGGGACCTTCAGGGGAGGACAGCAGGTATAACTCCACAGCTTCTCGAGGCTGCAACGCTTGCTGGGGTGTCGAGGTCAAATTGACAAGGCTAGGAGCAAATCTTGGAGGTAAAGAAGCTGCGGATGCTGTACGCTGCATAGGGGCGCCCGCGCCCGCGCCCGACGTAGTCAGGCCAGAATCTGCATTGCGTACCATGTTCTGAATGTCCGCCACGCTATAAGTTCCAGCCTGACTGCCAGCGGTTGCTGGAGTACGAATCACGGTCTCCATGTGGTAACTCCGTCCGTTCGGGCCCTGTGCTTCGCGGTATATAGTATGTGAAGGCGCCGGGCTGCCTCTACGGCTGCTTGAGTCACGCGCCGCGTCCGCAATTCCTCGCATGCCCGCCTGCGCTCTTCCTCGCTGGTTTTGGTTGACGGCCCGGCTCATCGCGTCCCTCTGGACTTGGTTGAGCCAGCTGGTGAGCTGCTGATGCTGCTGTTGGAAAGCAGCTGCAGCGGGCGGGGGCAGCTGCTGGCCAAGTGGCGCCGGGGACGGTATTCTGGGCTGTACCTGTGGCTGGGCGGGTTGGGCAGCTTCTGGGCCGCTAGAGGCAGCAGCCGCGGGGTTTCCGCCCAAATTGTGCCCAAGGTGATTGAAAAACCGCGTGGCTGGTCGTGGTAGCTGGCTGCTAGTCGATGAGTTGCTTGGGGCGGTGGGAGGGGCGCTGGTAGGAGCTTGTTGAACCGGCGGCTGGTCAACATCTCGGAGGACTAGATGCATCGTGTGGTGATCGGTCATTCGGACAGTTTCGGCGCCGAAAATATCAAGCAGGGTCTCATCTTCGCGCAGAAGAGCCTTGCCGCGGTAAATGAGGCGCTGGTTGGAATCGGTTGGTCGTAGGGGGAGGGCGTCGCGGATCATTCCTTTTAGCGTCTTGATTGTCGTCAACACTGGGGTCGCGGGAAATTGAAGCGGACGATTAACGCCCACAGATGGCGAGACGATTTGAAGATTGATGTCCATCTGTTCAGGAACAGCATCACTGCTGGCAGATTGCGAAGCCATGGCTGGGGGAGCCGCGTGTCATGCCGCCTGCGGAAGAATTGGGCGACAGGTTGATCGTGTTCACAGGTTAGAAAGCAATGGAAATAATTCGAAAATGAAAGACAAGGCCAGTGTCCCGACTATTAATGCCAGTAATTCGCATATGAGGCGAGTTACATGCAGAGTCAGGAAGATGGCAGGGGAAACGTGAAGAAGGGATGTCTTGGAGAAGGAAACGTTGCCGTGTACAGAGACGCTCTGGACAGTTTGGAGATTCCACCGTGGCTTGGAAATCGGCTGGGACTCCAGCCAACGTCAACTGGCGGTGCACGAAACAAAGCCAGTGGCTGCCTGTTCCGGCTTAGCGGCTGTACACCATGCGTTAGTACTATCGAACCTTTTCATTTATGTAAGCTTCGGCATAAAACTAAGACAAGGAGAAATTATGCATACCTCAGTCGAGGTATTTACAGGGGATATATGATAGCGCAGAATAGGGATGGCTATTTCGTAGCACTCGGGCGTTCAGGCTTCTAAGCTAGTATCCCTCTCCCTCAAATCTCTCAAGTTTCCCTTACTTCTTTGCCTTCAAAATACGTCTTTCATGCGAGCCAAACGTATGCCTCGCCAGCAAGAGCCACTGGTAGACTTGACCTTGCCCCGTGTTAGTGCACGGCAGCTTACAGTCTGGTGACGTCCTGGTGCCACTAGGCAAACCTACCATTTTTCCGCCGCGAACTCGAAACTGCGGAGCTCATGCTCACCCTGACCACAGAAAAACCAAACACCAAGCTCTGGCTGTGTTTGGTGGCAATGGCAGCCACACTCGGCTTCGGTACCGCGCGACTGGTACGAGGCCATGCCCTGAGCCCTCTGCGGCGGCAATTCGCTGGCGGCGCGCGGCGGCCCTCAACGGCGTCGACACTGCGTCCCCGGACGCCGCCTGGCACGGCACGCGACTTCTCCTCCGGCCCGTCGGGCCAGCGACCTCGATTCTCCCAGCGATTGGGTGACGCACTTCGAAAGACAAAAATTACCTGGTATCACATCCCCGTCGGCCTCGGCGTGGGGTTCCTCGGCTTGGTTCAATTCTACAAGGTCCAGGCAAGGGAGCGTGAGAAGCAGGATGGCGGCGAGAGGCCCAGGCCCCGACCAAGAATACAACCAGAAGGACCATGGTGAGATTGTTCCGTGCCCAGTCGGGCCAATGGATATGACTGCTAACACTAAGGGTCCAGGCAAGTTCAAGTCATGTCTACGCTGCCCCTCAAGGCTATATCTCGCCTCTGGGGACAATTCAATGAATTAACTATACCATACTATTTGCGTGTGCCCGGGTTCAAGCTCTACTCTTGGATTTTCGGCGTCAAGTATGTTTCGCAACTACGCCTGCGGGAATAACTGCTAACAGAAATCACCAGCCTCTCCGAAGTCTCCGAACCCGACCTGCACGTGTACCCGAACCTCGCCGCATTCTTCTACCGCACCCTCAAGCCCGGCTCGCGCCCGCTAGACCCAGACCCGCAGGTGCTGCTGTCGCCCTCCGACGGCAAGGTCCTGCAGTTTGGGCAGATTGACGGCGGCAACATCGAGCAGGTCAAGGGCATGACGTACACCGTCGACGCGCTGCTCGGTAAGCACACGCCAAGCCCGAGCCTGGCCAGCGGCACGTCATCGGCGGCTGGAAGCGGCGCAAGCACCCCGAGACCCCGCGACGACGACGTCATCGGCAAGGACGAGGAATTTGCCCGCGTCAACGGCATCTCGTACACGCTGCCGGACTTCCTCACCGGCCACACTGAGCCCGGCGAGGACGCGGCCGCGCACCGCGTCGGCGCCGTCGAGGACCAGTCCACGCAGCCCTCGCCGGCCGCCGTCTCCGAGGTCCGCGCTGACCTCGCTCTCAACGAGCGCGCCTGGTACGACCTCCTGCCACACGACAAGACCACCTCGCTCTACTACGCCGTCATATACCTGGCCCCCGGCGACTACCACCGCTTCCACTCGCCCGCCGCGTGGGTCGTCGAGCGCCGGCGCCACTTCGCCGGCGAGCTCTACAGCGTGTCCCCCTACCTGCAGCGCACGCTTCCGGGCCTCTTCACCCTCAACGAGCGCGTCGCCCTGCTCGGCCGCTGGCGCTGGGGCTTCTTCGCCTACGTCCCCGTCGGCGCTACCAACGTCGGCTCCATCCGCGTCCACTTTGACGCCGAGCTCCGCACCAACAGCCTGTTGACGGACACCGCGGCGGACCGCGCGGCCGCGGAGGCGGCGCGCGACCCCACGGGAGAGCCGTACCTGGGCTTCGCGGAGGCCACGTACGCGGCGGCCAGCCCGGTGTTGGGCGGGCACGCGCTGCGCAGGGGCGAGGAGATGGGCGGGTTCCAGCTCGGCAGCACGATCGTGCTCGTCTTTGAGGCGCCGACGACGACGACAGCCGGAAAAGTTGGGGAAAAGGAGGGGGGGGAGAAGAAAGGTTGGGAGTGGAAGGTCGAAAAGGGACAGACCATCAAGATGGGTCAAGCTCTCGGCCGCGTGAACGAAGATTAAACTGGAAGAGTGAGTGCCATTTTTTCGCCCATACATTTATTACTGGACTCTGGAGATATAAAAAACCACCTAGGTGAAAAGAAGGGGGGGGGGGGGCGGGTTATTGATATTGGCTGGATTGGGACCACCTGGTTATTCCACGCCATTTTTATACTGTGATTTCCTTGAGCAATATAACAAAATCTAATAAAAGCATACATTTATCACAGACTGGGACATCACATCTTGCTTAGTGACAGGCACAGTAGTGTTGAATGTTCAATTCCAATTGCTCAATTTCACACAGCCGAGACTCGAAGTCTCCTAGATGCCCAGCAATATCTCTCCTCCTCTCCAGACAGAACTGACACGCGAGTCCATCGCACAGCAAGCAGCAGTCTGTTGGTTCCTAAGCATCGAATCAACCAAGCCAAGACAAAACAATTGCAGAACAAAAATTGAATCGTAACAAGTAATAACGCCGTGTTCGATGCTGCTTCCATGAAGATCCCCAAAAGTGCTTTTCTTTTCTCCCGCTTTTGTGAGTCAAATGCTTGCGCAGTACTCGTATTTCTATAACCCGCGCCCCGGCCGATATAATACGCGGCATGTAATAGGTATTTTGATGATACTTTCAAATGAAGATAGGGAATCAAGGAATCAGGGAAGGAAAAAAAGAAAAGGTCCGTAATACTCTTACACACAGAAAGAGGAAGCACACTACCAGGTCTCAGCAATGTACTGTCCAGCCTCCTTCTTGAGGTCCCAGAACTTGCGGGCCTCCTCACGCTCCAGATTACCCTTGGACATGGCAACATCTATGAGCGCCTCCTCAACGCCCTCGCCCATACCTCGGGAGCTACCACACACAAAGACCCGCCCATCGACGGAGTTGGCAATGTACCAGACGAGGTCAGCTTGGTTGCGGACCTCCTCCTGAACATAGCGTCCTTCGCCGCGTCGGCTCTGAACGACACGCTTGACGTCTTCCTCGTGCACACCCCACTCTCCGCTATAAATCTCGTCGACCAAAGAATCACGAATGCCTTGAAGGACCCAGACCTTATTGGCGCAGTTGGCCTGCTTGAGACGGCGCTGAACAAAGCCACGGAAGGGGGCAATGCCAACGCCCGCACCAATAAGCAGCATGGGACCATCGGAGTTGAACTCCTTGGCAAGTGGGTTGGCCATGAGCCCCTTGAACATGGGGATGTAAACTTCGGGGTTGGCCTCCCCAGCAGCTTGAGCATCCAGGAAGCGATGTGCCTGGCGCTCAAAGAATCCAGACCCGACGCCAGTTCGAGAACCCTTGCGCCAGTCACTCGTCTCATGAACGGTGACAGCTATTTCAATCAAGCGGTGCTCCTTCTGATCGCGGATCTGGTAAGAATCGTGAGGGTCGTTGGAGAGAGAGTAAAAGCGAGGCATGAGCTGCTGTAGGACAGACAGAAGCTCATCCAGGGGTGGCTGAGAGCTTGGAAAAGCATAGAGCAGCTGAGAGACAGTGACATGGGGTCCTGTGCGGATATCACAGAACGTGCCCTGGCCCTGAGCGGAACAGAGGAACATGAGAACCTTCTTCTCAACTTCGTTAGTGGCGTGCTCGGCGAGAACGCGGAACAAATTCTTGGTAGGAGGGTATGACTGGAGGTCGGTGCACCACTTGAGAACATCTCGGCGAGTAGTAATGAGCTCACGGGGCTTCTCGTCGCCCCAGACCGTCGGCCAGCGGCCGGTAGTGGTAGTCATCAGTGTCTGCTTATCGCGGACGAAGCGGGGAACCATGAGGCGATCGAGAACATCATTGACAACGCTGTCTTCGTTAGGAGCGAGAACTCCAATGGCTCCGCCAACCTTGAAGTCATTGGACTCTTCGTCGGGATAGTTGGTGACGTCAAGGTCGAAGTGAAAGGTGCGCTTCTCCGCACCATCCTTGGTCAGCTCGCGAGCAGTATGAATTTTGGCAGGATAGACATGGTAGGGAGGGTGCGGTTGCACGAATTTGGGGGGCTGGATAGACGTGTCAAGATGCTCGGCAGTCATGGGCTCTGAGGCCTTTTCCACAGAGGATGTGGAGAAGGTATCGGCATCAGGACCCATGGAGATGCCCGAGTCTGATGGGAGGCTAAGCGGGCGAGGAATGGACTTGAACGAGACAACTTTGTCCGGCATATCGACAACGCCAGTGAGATTGGTAGGGATCTCTTCGGGGAACTTGAGACCAAGAGAATTGAAGGCCGGATTGTCGGGCAGGGCCAGAGGTTCGTAGTCGATGCCGACAGGACGCTTGCTGCCCATCAAGCAGCAGCCGCCGCCGCAGCAGCGTCCAACAAACTCAGCTGTCGTCTCGCCAGTGATGCGCTGGATGTCGCGGGCGCTCTGGGCAATCAGCCGCGTGGAAGCGCGACGGCGGCGGGCCTGCAGCTTCCCTGCTGCACGAACAGGCTCCTCGGCATCGTCCGACTCGTCGGAGAAGGTGAGAGATGGGGCCGCGGACGGGGCATTAACGGGCTCGCAGGGGACACAGTCGCCAGTGGACGCAACAAGCGCCTTTGCGGCGACGGTGGTAAGCGGCGACTCGACCATTGTGGGCGGACGAGCAGTTCGGCTGCGATTGCTGTGTTCGTCCGTGGATTGTGTGGCAGACCTGCGATGCTGCTCGCCGGGGTTGTTCAGCAGGCTAGTTTTTTCCAGGCTGGGGTGGTGGTGGTGTGGTTGGTGTGGCGTGGCGTTAGGTGAAATCTCTAGGCGCGTCTGGGTAGTAGAACGTGGTGAGCACCAGATCTGTGTGCAAAGGCGGCTGTAGATGAGCGTGCCAAGGGACAGGTTAGTAGTAGATGTAGATATGGAGGGAAGGTTTTTGAGGGAAGGTTTTTGAGTAGAGGTCGAGTGCAATTCGAGAAAGGGAAGCCAGGCCGTCGTGGGGTGGGAAGAGGCGGGCGTCGGTAGAAAAGGGAATTTGACGGAACAGTGCGAACCGCCCGCCGAGGTCGTCGTTAGGAAAGAAGGGTGCAGTTGGGTGTGGGTGGGTGTCGGCGGAGAGCGCGAAGCCAGGGCCCGGGGAAGCTTCTTTTTTTTCCCTCACAATTCGAGGGCGGCCCATGTGCTACCGGGGGCCGAGAACAGGCGCATGAGTAGCAGAGGCCTCAGACGCTGTCGCAAAAGGCCCCCGGCTACGGAGGACGGTTCAGAACTAGGTAAGCACAGTGCGTAAAATTTGGCTCCCTGCCAGCACACCACTAACACCACCCACCGGAGGACAATTTAGTGGGATGAGAGTGCTGACAAGGGCATCAAGGGGTTGCTAATAAAGCGTTGCAAGCCCGGCGCCGCGCAGTGGAGACGGCCATCGCCGTGCTGGCATCTGACTGGCCCCCCAAGTGCAAAGTATGATATAATGATGATGGGAGCATAGCGCGCACGCCACTTCTAACCTAAAACTAGTTTCTCTACGTTTCTCTGCGTCTCTTATTATGCATCTTTCGTTTTTGTTATGTCATGTCTCTCTGGTTGCACTGGCCAGGAATTGAATCACGGCACAGCCTGTCATCCGGTCTCAGTCACATCTCAGAATCCATCGATCGATCCGCACAGAAAAAAAAAACATCTCTCCGACTTGCGCCCAAGTTCTCCATTCTTCCTTTTCAGGGGTAGCCCGTGTTCGTACTATCAGTATTCGTACTTGTCAATGCTGGGTCTTGGCTGAGAGGTCGCGCGATTTCTTGTTGCTCTTATCAATCTCCCTCTAGCGCGCCGGAAGTCTGCTAGGGGTTAGAGGGCTATACAGTGCGCACTCCGCCACTTTGTACTGTGCCCAGTAATCAATCAGTCAGGATATGCAAAGCATGACCAGAGCGGAGGTCGCCCAACGCTTCGGGTCAAGAATGTGGCGGCTGCAGCATGCTGGCGACATTACACAGCATTCGCTTGACAGTTGGCAATTAATTCCCCACTCGGTCTTCGTCCAAAATTTCGTCGTCTGCGGGCGAAAATGTCTGACACGTTGGCGTAATCAACTGATTGATAAGATGGCGCGTGCTTTTTTGGCGTTTTGTGTCGCCATTCTGTAGCGGTCTGGACCCTCGGGTTGGTGACAAGTGTCCATTGCACGGTGGTAATTTTATTTCTATTTCCTTTTTTCAATACCTTGTTCCCCGACGCTCTCTCCTGTATCCGTAGTCATGAGGGGGATCCTCAATTGCGGGCTGCAATAATATTGAGAATCATAAGCACCGTGCCGGAAGCGGCCTGGCATAGCCGGGGCCCATACATATGTGCAGCAAAGCATGGGGGCAAAGAATGGGGGCTTGTTCTCTCATTCTCCCATATTATTATTAGTAGTACCCTTACCTAGCAGCACATGCTGTCTGATGGGCCGATGCGGTTACCGAGCCATGATCCAGGTTTCAACTTCGCTTCCAAACTTGTCCGAGCACAGACTTGTTTCGCGCATCTAATCAATCAGTTGCCCATCACATGCCCTTACACTCGCCGTTGGGCTGGACAAGAAAAACCTCTCCTCACGCCGAAAGAACTGCAGCCACCCAGCCACCCAGCTGCAGCTAGCCGGATCTCGTTTCTGCGGGTTCCAGAATCTTTGCTGGCTCGCTTACTTGCGGACCATTGACGTGTACTGTGTACCATGAGGCCTTTCTTCACACCACCAGCCAGCCCTTTGACGTGAGAGCGAGGCAGGCAAATTTGAGATGATCCGCGTGAAAACATTACTTTTTGTCAGGCGCAGTAATGTGGCTTGTCTCGTATGTTGTTAATTTTTCTTCCCTGGCACAGGCAGGCCCAATAAACGGCCCTAGGCATTGTCCACCGTGGCCCATGCTCGTTGTCTGTCGGGAAAGTGAAAAAAAATTTATCAGGTCCATCTTATCAATCAGTAGGTACCATCAAAGGGCTGATCCCCGTCCGAACATGCCGCACTGGTGTAACCCGCAATGGCCCCTTTTTCTTCTCACCCTTTTTCGAAAATTCCACCCGTTTGCTGTCTTACCCCTCGTTCAGGTCTCAACGAGGCTTCGCCAGCTGACTGCGTTGCCTTTGCGGCTTGCTACGCTGCTTCTGCCGGTCTCGTGATCGGAGCCGTGGCACATTTTTGGGCTGTCTTACAGTTTCTCTCCTTCTCTTGACCTACTAACCTGGGAGTTTCATCCTTCCTGTTCTCGCAAAATAGCCTAGCGCTTTCTGTATCGCCCCCTTGGCCACATCTTCGTTGAGACTGGTACCGGCTGGCTGGGCCACGCTCGCGATTGATTAGATCCTCTCTGCAGAGAAATGGATCCATGTCATGTACCCTGTCCCCTGCCATGACTATTTTCTCATTCTGATGGTCATCAGCCCCTTGCAATTTTTCGGAGTAGCCAGTTCGCCAGCCCATTATATTTCGAGCATGTACCCACGGCACTGCCACAAACTGCCAGGTACAGTTTGGACCGTGTCCTTGGCTCAGATGTGTGTCGCGTCAGATTTGAACCTGTTCGCTACTTGGGTTGATCCCCGTCTGCTTGTTCTGCGTTTCTAATTAGTAAATTAGCCGTTCTGTCACAGATGATCATCCATGTAAATCACACTGGGTGCCATTGTGCCCGTTTCGACTGCATAGGGTCACTCGCATCATTTGCGTTCTAGCGCCAAGCAACTCTCGCTCACGCCCCAAAGTACAATATCATAAGACAATGCCAGTTGCGGAGGATGCTACTGTCGGCGGTATCGAATCACTCGGGCCGGTCCTTCGTATTGTCACGAGTCACTGGTCCAACACTGTGTGACTGGGGATGGGCATGTGTAACGGTGTAATACGTGTAAGTACATTCCGCGTTGAAGCGCATTCTTCGCAAACAACTGTGCTGACTGCCACCCAACAGTTGCACTCGGCTTACAGGGTCGAGCATCAGAAACGCATATTCGCGGTCGTCCAACGCGTCACAAGTAGCCGAGTATACAGCCACAAGGAAAAAAAAAAACGATACCATGAAATATCAAACTAATACGTTCGTCCATACAAAAATGCCACATATTGGACTGTTCACGAAAATGAGCTGTAGGGTAGCACCCTCCCAGCCGTATGTACCGAACCCGCAAGTACAACCGAGAAAAGTTGCTCGATCCGAAAAAAAGCCGTGATAAATCGAAATTCAACATATATATGGCCTTTTAGGCGTACCAAATTTTAAAGTTGCCGATTATCAGACAAACATCATACCCTCGCAAGCCAAATCACACAAGCCAGATCATACAAGCAATCGACGTCATCAAGCAAGAGCACGCCAATTCGTACAGAGAAATCTCAACTGCAGCACCCAAGTTGCAATATGCTTTCTAGATTGTGGCCCGAAATGCTGGTACTACATCAAAGCCATGTACAAGAGATACGAGCCCCCAAATGCCTAAACGCCGCGCGCCTTATGAAAGGAAGGAGCCATTACAGAAAACCGAAAATAACGGAACATCATTGCCAAAATAAGATCCAAGCAAATCAGGGTGCCTTCCAAGATGACACCCAGAAGTAGCCAACAATGTCGTCATCGACGTACACACACTCGTGTGCACCTTGAGCTTGCTATTCATGTTGCTTATCGCTTTTCTCTCGACGCATATTTAGTTCTTGACGCGGATATATTCGCCGGCAACCAGACAGTGATCACGCTCAAAGGGTTCTGACGATAAGTTAGCAATGAATTCAGTCGATCGCACTGGCTGGTATATACATACCAAGAGTGAGCTGGAACTTGGGCTTGATGGCCTCTGCGCGCATCTTTTGCACCTCGCTGGCGAAAACCTCGGCGGCAGGGGCAGTGGAATCGATACAGTTGGCCTTGATGGAGATGAGGACACCGCCGCCAACCTTGAGGAACCAATTGGCGTTCATGGCAACGATACGGGCCTGGTCGGGCTGGGCAACGTCGGCGAAGATGACGTCAACCATGGGGACGATCATGCGGTAGCGGGCGGGCTGACGGGCGTCCTCGACGATGGGGACGACGTTGGGGCGTTTGGAGGCCATGGCGATGAGGTCACGGCCAGAGCGGGATGAGAACTCGACGGCGTAGACGTAGCCGGTAGGGCCGACCAGGTCGGCGACGTGGGAGACCGAGGTACCGGAGGCACCACCAATGTAGAGGACGCGGGAGCCGGGCTTCATATAGATGTCGTCGGCACCGCCAGCAATGGCAGCGCACAGCTTGCTGCGGAATGGGTTCCACATGCGGTACTCAACCTTGGTCGTTGTCGTGGTGCCGTCGTCGTTTTGGACGGACTCGTCGACCGAGATACGCTTCTCGCCGTAGACAGACTCGCCAGGCGTCAGATTGCGGGTAGCAATGCCATCCTCCTTGCCGCCACGGACGACGAAAACACCAGGGTGACGATGAGGCTCCTAAATGAGGTGATGTGTTAGCAAAAGTGGCTGGTCGTGCCATCGCTAGCACTTCGCGATAGCCTCATAATAGAGGCTGAGACGAGGAAAGAGAGAACTCACAATGATGACCTTGGAACCGCCCTTCTGGCCGCCAGCACCACCTCGGGCACCGCCGCGACCACCGCGACCGCCACGGGCACCGCCGCGGGCAGGACCGCCGCGACCACCACCACGGGCGCCACCTGTTTGCGCTCAGTCAGTCTCTGCGAAGCGTACAAAGTCATGAAGGCGTCGTCATGAGCATACCTCGGCCACCAAAACCGCCACGACCGCCGGCAGCACCGCCGCGACCACCACCGAAGCCTCCACGACCACCTCCACGGGCACCACCGCGACCACCGCCGCGAGGACCACCACGGCTAGCAAAAGGAGCCATTGTGTATGATTTTTTTTATTGTAGATGTCGAAGAGGAATTGAAGGCGCGGAAAATCCGATAGAGCTGATATAACGCGTCTGACCAACAGGGAGCAAGTCAAAACGTATCGCTGACAGGTGTAGACCAAGTGCAGACTTGTCCTTGTTGATGTTGCCGTAGACACGATGTCCGACTTTTTTTTTTCTAGACACTCAGGCTGGGAAAGAAATTTTTGAAGCTTCGGACTGGCAGAAACTCAAGGGACCCGCGTATTACCAATACAGGTTAGTGCAATGGAGGCTTCCGTCGGCCGGGGGAGATATGATTTTCCGAGAGAATGAGTTTGCATTTTCCAGCCTTAGTCACGTGGCTTCCTGTGCACTCTGATCAGGTGACTATCAGCACAACACCCCAAAATACTCATGGTTAGGTGAGAAATTGGTTTCCAAAGACTCAAAATCTCAATCAATTCTAAACAGCAGTTTGCACTATCAATTTCTTTTTCACGCGTTACATAGTTGGCAGTATTTGGTTGCGCTCAGTGTGTTTAGCTGTGCATCAAGCGTTTTTTTTTCCGGCGTGCAAGGGCTGAAAAACCCTAAAGGCTGCCAAAACAAGTAAGCGAGTTTTCAAGCCCGCCGCCCCCCAGCGCCCTTAGGGCAAAAGTTCAGAAATTGTCAACTTTGAGCGCCAGCGAACGCACGGTAGTCGAACCAAGTCATCACCAACCCTTCAACTCGTCAAGATGGTGAGTGTTATACGCCTTAATCCCTGCGTCTTTCGCAAGAATACGCCAGCCGAATTGTCCATTCGAAATGCAACGACCGAAATCTGCCACCGCCGAATTATTCTGTCGCCGTCGATACATCGCCAGCCCACTTCAAACAACCCATGCATCGACTTCTGAATGGACTAGCGACGCTGCGATATTCAAGCTATAAGACAAAGGGATATGAGGAGTTCTCCTCGAATAAGCGGTGTTTGCGATGGGAACTGACCAATTGGTATTGTATCTATAGGTCCGTTACGCTGCGACCGAGATCCTGCCCGCCAAGTCGGCCCGCGCCCGCGGCGCTTACCTCCGTGTGTCCTTCAAGAACACTCGTGAGACTGCTCAGGCCATCAACGGCTGGAAGCTGGAGCGTGCTCTGCAGTTCCTCGAGAACGTTAAGAGCCACGACGAGGCCGTCCCCATGCGCCGCTATGCCGGTGGTACTGGCCGCACTGCCCAAGGTACGAACGACTTTTACGAAACTTGTCCTGTTGGTCGGCCCAGGTGTTGAGAAGGGAAGGGGGCGGAGTATCTGAGCGTGTGTGCGCGCTGTTGCTGTACAAACTTTGCAAGCTGTTGGCAGACAGGAGGGCGATCGAAACACATGTTTCTCTGATATCCTGGAACCGAATATTCTGACAAGAACCAATAGGCAAGCAGTTTGGCGTCACCCGTGCTCGCTGGCCCGTCAAGTCCGCCGAGCATCTCCTGACACTGCTCAAGAACGCTGAGGCCAACGCCGACGCCAAGGGCCTCGACACCGGCGCCCTCATCGTCAAGCACATCCAGGTCAACCAGGCCCCCAAGCAGCGCAGACGCACGTACCGTGCCCACGGTCGCGTATGTATAATCCCGAGTTACTCTTCCCCCTATTTAAAGGGGGAGCAATCTAGAGACGTGTGTTGCCTGCTAACCTGTTTTCCCACTCCAGATCAACCCCTACATGTCGAACCCCTGCCACATCGAGCTCATCCTCACCGAGGCTGAGGAGGTCGTCCAAAAGTCGGAGCAAGTCGTCGGACGTGAGCACCTCAACGCCAGACAGCGCGGCGCCCGCCTCCGCAAGGCCCTGACTGCCGCGTAAGCAGGCTCGCGGAGATGGAGGGGAGAGTGAAGGGAGGAAGAGCGGACGAAAACCCAACACAAAAAGCTTAATTAAAAAAAGCGAAAGAATCAATATCATCTCTTGCCTTGTTCAGTCTTTCCTTCTTCCCCCCACGTGAAATTGGACGACTACAGCGAAGCAAAGGGCACCGACTCTCTCTCCTCTGGTTCTGCGAATTTCTCCTGGACAAAGGCGTAACGACAAATGATTTTTTTACTCACAGCATTGGGGAGGGAAAAGGTACAAAATAGGATGATGCGTATAGAGAGAGAGGGGCGGGACAGACGTTTTGAGGAGTTACATGGTTTTTCCTACACTTCAGCTCGATCGGGGTTTCCTGTCGTACTTGTGTAGGGGTGTTTTTTTCTCCTTTTGTGTGGCAAGTCTGGTTTGTAGGGTGTCCGAGCATGGCATTTACAGGGGAAAAACGCATGCGACGATCTTTTATCCACGATTTCTGCTTCGCAGGAGACAGTGTACTCTTGTTGACGAAATGAAGAATACCAACAACCTTTCTATTAACCGGTCCGCTATCCTCGTATCGTGCCGAGTGATTATGTGCAAGAGCGGCATAGCTTTTTAAGATGAAGTTGGCCGCACGATAATCGAGCAACAATGCTCCAGCTGATCTTCGCCTGGAAAGGTACGGAACGCTGCTTGTTGCATTATGAATGTTGTTGAACTTGAGGTAGATAGCTGTTCATAGTACGGATAGTGCTGTGCAAGAACGACGAAAGAAGGAAGTCTTGACTGTCTCTCGCCGTCAGTCAAAGTTCACATTGCACTTCGCGGAGCAGTAGAAATCCAGGCCCTTAAGTAATATACGCGATAGTAGGGCGGTATTGGGTAGAGATGATTCTCAAATGACAATATTGTTGCTCAAGTTGACATAGATGTCCCGTTCAAGGGTGCATCTCCTATATATGATTCTGTTAGGTATTGAATAGGAAATACACGGCGGAATCGAAAGATATATGGAAAAAGAATTTGCCTGGAGAAGGGAAATGGAGAATACAGGAAGCATCCCGAAGTGACGAGAGGCAGAAACAACAGTAAAGGTACGACTTCCACGCACCAAATGACGATGACGCTTGCCTTCTTCCACGTGCCGGCGCAACACAGCTAACCCCCCAAATGACACCAGAGTCGTGAGACTTATCGCCCCCCCCAAACATCTTGTTTTTCTCCTTCACTTTCATTTTTATTTATTCTATCCCAAATCTCCTAGTCGCTCACTCTCTTCTGTCCGGCGCCGGACTACGATGCACTACGAACACGGCAAATTGCCGTGCGTTACTCATCGTCGTCGTGGAACACGGACATTGAATTCGGTGCATCCGTCTTGGAAAGTCTAGCCACCACCCTGAGGCTCCTCTGTACTACCCCTCCGATTGTCTTAAAGCAGTCGAGTGGTGAAGGTCTCGTTGCCCGTGACAGCCCGGTTCAACGGGGGCTGCTGCGGGCAGAACTCCAACTTCAGTGACTTTTCGGGTCATCACCTCTTGCTCTTGTGGAAGTTACAACCTTGACGTTACGTCTTTGCACAGTAAATCATCGTCATATTCGCAGCTATGGAATCGCCGCAAGTCCCTGGGCATGGTGGGGTTTACTGGGGCCACGGCCAAAGCCACGAATCGACCCAGGTCTTACCCCCAGCAACCACCTCTGCATTTGTTGCCAATCTGCCTCATCTCCCATTTGAGATTTTCGGAGAAATTGGCTTGCTAATCTCGCGCAGCGATTTGAGAAATTTGCGTCTCGTCAGTAAAACATGCGAAGCCAAAGTTTCAGGGCACTACTTCCTCGAGGTAGTTGTTCCCGTTCGATCGCGTCAATTCGGTCCATCAGCTGCCTTTCAACCGGTTTACCAAGATATGCTTTCTTTGGGTGGCGGCCGAGTCGTGGAGAAGTTTGGCCACCATGTGCTTCGATTTGCGCTTTCTCTGGACGTCGACGAAGATGCACTAGCTACTCCTCGTCCTAAGATAAGACAGGAAGTGAAGCGCTCCTTTTGGGGGTTGTATCGATGGCCGCGGTCTACATACTCCCGTTTCGAAGACATTCTCGATATTGAAGACAAGGCAGATAGGCATGAGAAGATGAAAGCAACGCTGAGATGCCTGACCAATGTCACATGTCTTGGTCTATGTTCCGATGTGGGCTTAGGTTTCTTGTGCGGTCCTGATCTTCAAGCAAAACGCCAAACAATTCGCCAGCCTATTTTCATAGGTCAGAGAAACTCACGAGTAACGAAATGGCTAGATCCAAATCCTTCAGTGGTGATTACCGCCGCTGAAGCCTCTTTGCGATCCCCAAAGATTGACTGGGGGCGATACCCGATTCCTATCAATTGGGAGAAAGTGGTTTTGAAGGCAATGCTCAAGAATGCCGGGTTTCAGGAAGAGCAAATGGAGACAGCCATCTCAGCTCTCTTGAATGCCGAGGGAAAGATGTCAATGTCCGAGATGGACTTTGGTGAAAGCCATGGAACTCCTTGCTCACGGCAAGAGTTGATCGAAATTGGGCGCGACCATGTGCGTCAACTTTACTACCGACGGCCGAATATATCACCAGAGCTTGCAAGAAAGATATATACACTACAAAACTTTTCGTTGTTACCGAATGCATTTACCCGACCGCAGATCGAGATGCTTTTTGAACTAGAGATGACCTGTCGTGCCTGGACTGAGTCGTATATCCTATCCGCAATGGATTGCTCTGGAGAGGGCTGTTTCCAAAACCTAACGACTTTCAATATCGCCAAAATACCCAGCTCTCACTTGCACATCTTGAGTCGCCATGATTTCTGGAACGCCTTTCCGTCTTTGGAGAGCGTTTCACTCGGCGTGGTGGCAGATTGGCGTCGACTGGAATCAATCGTGCCCGGGTGGCCGAGCGAGTGTGCTGTATCACCCATTGAAGCTGTTCCTCTCGCCCATGAACTGATAAACAGCTTCATTGGTACTTGCCCCAGGATTGAGAGCTTCCATTTCGAATGGATCTGTGGGGGCGAGCTGGCTTCCGGGTGTCATCAGCGTGGCCGCTACGTCCTACCAGCTCCTTTTTTTGCAGAGCCAGAGGACATGTCTCGAAGAACAATGGACCGCGTTGGACAAGATCCCAAGCTACTGCGGCTCCCGTACGTGAAGCATTTGTCGCTAAAGAATTGCTGGGTTGCGCCGCATGTGCTCCTCCAGGCTCTGCGGGGCTACGCTCTCAAGTCCTTGGAAAGCGTTGAATTTGAAGGCGTTTCGCTATCTGCACTGCCAGTGCTCCCGGGAAGCGACCTCATGGTGAAATTATGGAATTTGGGTACACGTAGCGACCCAACAACTGCACCCTCACCAGAGCTTCCTCCCTGGATGTCCTGGGCGGGTCTCATCGAGCAAGTCTCGCCATCGGTCAAAGTCCACAATTCGCTCAGCGAAGAAATGGACGTCATTGAAAAAGCAAAGCTTGATCGAGATATAGTTAGAGCGCTCGAAGTTCTACGACCTATCATTCCGGATGCTTCGGAACTTCCCAAGGAGGAGACTATGTACAAGCTCAACTCACTTACTTTCAAGTCTTGCGGCTATGTCGACCTCGACCACCTCAACTTTTGCATTGAGCAAATACCGGGTATTGACGTTCAGTTTGTTGCGAAGCTGAACAACTCATACTGCTCGCACTCATATGCCATGCAGTTTATGCAGTGCCAAGTAGACCCGTTGCTGGGGAGAATCCTCAGTTGTGAGATACCGGGCGACAGACGGGCCTTCGACGTTTTCAAGTTCCAAGCCGGGTGGGAGAATAAGTATCACAAAGATGTAATACAGGCCGCCATAAGTGACGACTGTCCTGCCGTTGGTATGGCTCGGTTCTCTGGCGCTCTCGTTCGTTGGAAGCACTGATCCCTTGAGCCCGTCATGGATATTCGCTGAGGAAGCCGGTTGACGAATAACTGGAAATATTAGAGTTTGAGCATACGTAGTAGCTCAGAATAGCGAATAAAACGTTCGAGGAATAGATAAAGAGGTTAATGACGGATAGAACTTGCCTCATTGCCATCATCGCAGACCTCGGCCGCGCTGACCTTGACGGCAGGTTTGCAAGCGGCGAAGTACACAATACCAGTGCAAGTATGTCAATATAAAATTGACCATGTGATCTAGGAAGGGAATGGAGGGAAAGTGCAAGATTTGCTCATGTTGCGCGTAGCTCGGCGACGTCTCTCGTGGCTAGGAAGGATGAAAAGAGGCAGATACATCGTCATTATTTAAAAATTGACATAACTCGAATGCGTTGAAGAATCATCAATAAAGCACGGCGTGCAGTCATCTACCAACAGGATGAATACGTTGAGGGATGACTATGACAGTAGCGGTGCGCCGACGGAAAGCAGCGCGTGATAGAGACAAAGAGTTGCACAAAAGTAACGTAAAAAGAAGGAAAAGGTTCCCCGGAATCATGTCCTTGAAAAGAAAGAAAAACCACCAATCTGCTCACTTTGACCAGAACCAGTACCTGGAAGGCATGTTATTAGCAGATGCCGGGCGATCCGATTTGAGAAGCAAACTTACTCTGCAGCGTACTCGACCTGAAAGGGACCGCTGAGGTCCTTGCACGTATCCGGCGGGCTGCCACCGGCGGTCGACACGCGAAAGACCTCGCCCAGGCCCTCCGTGGCGTCCTTGGTCGCCAGCAGGCGCAGCCACGGGACCGCGGCCTCGCCTTTTTGCCCGACGGTGGCGGTGGAGGGCGCGTCGACGCTGGCGTTCTTGGCGCAGGGGATGTGGCCCTGGCCGCCGAGGTCGAAGAACGGGACGCCGGCGGCGGTGAAGTAGTGGTGGCCGGAGACGAGCAGGGTGGCCGGGCCGAGGCGGTCGGTTGCGGAGGCGGAGGCGGAGGCGGAAGCGTCAAAGTTGAAGTGGACGGCCATGCCGGGGATGTGGGCGCTGACGTCGGGGTAGGTGGCGGCCAGGCAGGTGACGTTGAAGAGGGTGGCGACGGCGCCGACGGCCTTGGGCTTGGAGGACGGGTTCCCGTCGCAGGTGTAGTTTTGGGTGCCGCGGCCGACGGCGACGTGTCGGAGCTGGGAGCCGGGGGCCGGCGAGGGCAGGCCGGGCACTGAGACGGGACGGGGTTAGATGGGTGATCTTGCGGCACGAATTGCGGGAGTTGTGAGCAAAAAAGAAAAGAAAGGGTGGGTCAGACTTACAGGTGGGCATCACGGCCTTGGAGAGATCACACGAGGAAGGCGACCTGATGGTGGATTTGGCCTTTGGCACCTTGTCGGCGATGAGGTTGAAGTAGGTGGTGATGGCGCTGAGAGCGGCGAGCGGCTTCGCGAGCGACTTGATTTCCAAGTAGCTCGGGGCCGCAAAGGCTGTGGAAGCCATCAAGAAGGTGACTAGAGTAAAGAGATGCATTTTTGCTGTTTGTCAAGGATCCTGTTCCAGCGGGATATGGTGAAGTCGTGATTCTTAGAAGATAAGGATGGGCCGTTGATGATGGAATCTGAAAAAAAAGGGAAAAGAGGAAAATAAAATCTGATGAAATAACCCGAAGGTGAGAAAACAAACAGACCCTAGGAAATTAAGGAAATAGACACAGAAAAGAAAAGGAAATGGAAAAGGAAAACAGGCACTTGACCGTGTTGCCCGTGTTGTTGATGGGTGTGTGAAGTGTAGGTTATACTACTAAATAGAGGAAGGAAAGGAAGATCGCAAGGGGGGATAAAGGAGAGACATTTCTACAAGATATACCCATGCCCTTGCATAGCACAGACAGCAAGCAGACCGCAAACTCTACACGTCCAGGTCCATTGTTCGTGGCTGGCTGGCTGCCTTAGTTGTCCTGGGAAGAGCCGCAGCCGCCAGCCATAGGAGCCGGACGACCGACCCATTCATTTTGGGGTGGTAGGGCGGGATTGGGAATGCATCTACCCGTTGGATTGGTTCGACATGGGAAGAACACTAAAAATAAATTCGCGGATGTTCAGGTGGTGGGTGACATTTGTCGCGTGGGAGCGAAGCTGACCAGGCTCGATTATTGTGGAAGAAGGGAAGTGGAAGACATGCTAAAATGGGAAGATGGGGGGGAGAAAAAGGCGAGGAGAACAGGGGGGGGGTTGTTCGTAGGCGGGCGGTTAGAAGCGTGGCTGCAGATCCAATCAAACTGGCTGCTCAGAGAGAGCTAGAGGGTTGTGGGCCTCTTCTTTTTTTGGCGGGGGGGCGGGCCGCGAATCGGAAGATGGAGGGATGGATGATCATTGGCTGAGAGGAGGGTGCAAACGGCGCGTACAGAGCAAGGACTATTATTAAAGACTAATAAAGAAAGGCGTGGATATGATTTTCCATCGTGGATATGGGTTTCAACCGAAGAGGGGTGAGCATGCATGCGCTGTCATCTTTGAGTTCGTTGATGCACAATATTTTTATCAATGCGGCGAACCTGGGCAACTTTATCGATGCCCCCTAAAATACGGTGTCAAAACATGGAGGAAAACAAAACACAGATATATACTACCTCGGCATACAGAAACTGGTAAACCCACTACAACACGGCCCCTACTACCCATTCTGTCACACAGCCAGCCATGGATGGTTCTTCAGCGGCTATCCACCACAAGCTCACAGTGCCCATGTCGTCATCTGCAACCTCGCAACCACCTTGAACAACCCACCCGCTTCGGGACCGAGCAAATCGGACTGCTGCAGCACCTCACGCCGGCAGATGCGCCCTGGGTCTTAGATCAAATCCCACCCCGCTCGCTGGGGGTGTGGTGCTTGATTGGTCCTGACGGCTGCCATCTGAAACCTGACCCAGGCCGCTCTTCGATTACTCTGCACTACATTCATTTCTTGGACACCACCAAGCTTGAGATGCCCTGTGTGTGCGTGTGTGTGCAGGGAATAAAGCCGCAGTTGCATTTTCTTGTATATAGTCACGCAGTAACCCCGTCATCCAGGGTACGCGCTGCCAAGGCAGCTGGCCGGGCTGGGCCAATCCCGCGACATCCTTGGACCTGGCCAATCACTAACAAACAGCAACATGCCAAAAAGCAAACACCCAAGTTATTATTGTACACTTATTCATCTACCCTGCCGTACGATTGCTAGCTTCCCGCGAAGCCGTCCTCCTTCCATTTACCACCGCCGTCCCCGGCCGCCGCCTCGTTGGTCGCAGCGCCGACCGCTGCCACTGAGGAAGCGCCCAAGCTGGTCCCGTGCTTCTCCAGGTCGGAAGCGCCCAGCCAGTAGAGGCACATAAGCACCAACAGGTGCAGCGCGACACAGTACGCCGCGAATAGATTCCTGCTGCTGCGCGACGCTAGCACCACGCGCGTGATGGAGTACACGGCCCGCTCCGGCAGGCTCATGCGCTGGTACGCCCGCGCTGATTCACGGCCGCGAAACGCTGCAAATGGCGAGATGTTTGATTCGTAGGCTGCCCGATATCGATCCATGGCCATTCCTGGATTGCCGGTTTCCCCAATCGCGACCGTCGACGGGTTCGGATTGCCTCCATAGGCAGTCGCCGAAGACGACGTTGCTCCTGAACGGTTGTAAGTCGAGATATACCGCGTCTTTTCGTACAAGTTCAAGTTGTCCTTCTGCAACGCCGCCACCTCCTGTCGTAGCTGCTGCACCGTCTTGTGGCTCTCCGAAACCTCCTGCTCTAGCTGCGCATTCTTCTGCTTGAATCGGTCTCGCTGCGCCGTCACCATGGGTAGGATACCCGACCCTCCGCCCATCGGTTCTCTCTCCCCACCTCCGCGAGGGTCTAATCCGCTGATGATGGAAGACGTTGGCGAGATTCGACCTCCGCGTCGCGTCTGTGCCCGCGTCACATATGTCCCTGCCATAGATGCTCCGGAGGGGAAGGCATTCGCCCCTTCCGCGTGCATCTGCTCCAAGTCCCTCTCTAGTTTCTCATTGAGGTTCTGGCATCTTTCAAGCTCCGCATTTGTCTTGGACGTTTCTTCTTGTAAATCTTCCAATCTTGTTTGCAAGTCCTGATGCGAAACCCTAAGCACCGTAAGCTCGTCCCCTAGCTTCTTGTTGCGACCCAGAAGCAGCTTCTCCAAGGAATTGCCTGCCTCGGCCCCACTGTCTTTGCCAGTAGGAATGTCCTCATCGTCATCCCCTGTCGAAAATTCGATGCTCTTGAGCACTTCTAGTTCTTGCTTCACTTCATCGTAATCGCTCCATTTCTGCACCTTTGATTTGAGCGATTCTCTCTCTTCCTTGAGTAGCGCCAATTCTCGTTTCGTCGACCGAACGTTCGAGTCCAAATCTCTCTTGAGACCCTCTTTCTCTAACCTTGCGCTTTCAAGCTTTCGGATAAGTGAGGAATTCTCGGACCGCATCCTCATGTAATCGGGGTCGTCTTCCAATGACGCCTTAGGGTGAGAAGAAACGTTCGACTTCGCTTCGGCTAGTTCAAGTCTCATCTGCTCGTTTCGAGACTCGACGTCTGCCAACCGCGAACTTGTGCGTTCTAAATCGGCATGCAGAATTTCGAGCTCCGCCCTGGATGCTTGACTGCGCATCCCGTCCTGATCATCGCCGGCTTTTCCGAGGCGTTGGTTTGTTTCGTAGGTAGCCTTGAGCTCTTGAAGTAGCCTCTCTTGAGTCTCAACCTTTTCTTCGAGGCTCTTCTCTTTCGCCGCCCAATTGTCTTTGCGCTCGCCCAACACAGCGTTCCATGACGATTCAATCTCTTTCACCTTCGAGTCTAGGTTGTCCTCCAGATCTTTTCGCGCTGCCGCCTCCGATTGTAGCTTCGACTCAGTCTCTTCGAGCTGCACAGTAAGTTTCGCGATATTGGCTTGGAGGTGCGAATTTTCTTCTTTGAGCTTAGGGGCAGTGTCTTCCGACACCAGCATGGCATCGACGGAGGCCTCGAGTAACGGATATGGGTCGGGGGCTTCGGAAATGGAAGAATATGCTTGAAGAAAAGCCGAGTTTACAGACTTTGAGTGATTCGTCAAGAGGTCGATAAACGTCTGGTAAGCTGAACAAAGTTAGCCTTCTCTTCCAGGACTGTGATCCGGCTGTTGTTACCTTTCAGCAATCCCTTGATCTCTGTGAGTTTCGCGGCATCGTCCAGTTTTCGAAAGTCCTTTGTTTTTTGTGCCAAGTCTTTACGTTGCACCGTCGAGTCACGTTGATATGTGACGATATCCGAAGCCGTAGTGTCGAGGCTCGAAGTGAGGGTTGTGAGATCGACCGCTGCGTCGCATTAATACTTTTCAGTTATTTCCAAGACAATTGCACAACTACTAACTTCTCCATGCAGAAATAGCATGCTGGAACTTGTTCCCAGCATCTCCGGAAGCCCCAAGTTCTCCAGCTGCGCTTGGCGCTGCGACCGTCGTGGTTGCCATGCTGGCTGGTTATTGCACGACACAGGCAGCACCAAGTTGAAGCATCCGCAATAATCAATCGCAAATAACAATTCGGACAGCTACAGAGCGTCAACGTGCTTCAAGCGGCGGAAGAGTAAAGTGCAAGATGTCTGGCACAGCGAGGTGCTCCTGGAGTAGAAGCTCCAGAGGTCCAGACACGTAGGTTGATCGGCGCCACAAGGGGCTGACGTCTGTCCGCCCCACTTCAGCCTTCCAAAGCTTCGGCGCAACGGCATAGTGTCACCTCTTATTCGACAAACACGATACGACGCTCTCGTCGAGCGGCCATGTTTGCGTGAGGCGGCGTATGCAGAGCTCTCAAATGACTTACGCGAAAAGAGTACGACAATGACGCAGCAGGGCGGTAGCCAGCGAGACCTACCGAGCGCCGAGAATGGACCATACTTGTTGCAGCCATTGCTGGAAGACGTACCCCTCTCCGAAGATGGCTCCAATAGCGATGTTAAAATCAATTGTGTAGAATATTATGGTAATATTTCGCAAGAAGGGTCGCCTTTACTTGGCTAACGGGGATCATAGATGGAAATCTCTACATCGGCACCTCGGCCTCGGAGCTATTACACCTTGTCCGGATTCCACCCGATCCTGCCGACAAAAATGGCAAACCGATGTATATTTCGGCGTCAAGGCTCGCACCCCCATATCATGAGATTAATGGAGGGTCGAAACCTGGAGTACAGCAGATCTTGCTGCTTCCGCGCGCTGGCAAAGCCTGCATCCTTTGCAATTCAACCGTCACCTTTTACTCCTTGCCCGAGCTCACGCCAGTTTTCGAGTCAACACAAGTGAAAAATTGCAACTGGATAGGCGGCATCGACCTGAACGAACCTATAACGAACGAAGGCACGAAAGGCGAACCAGAAGCCATGACGATGCTAATGTCGCTCAAGAAGAAGATCCAAGTGGTTCGCATTGGCGATAATCCACGCCCTGTCAAAGTATGCACATCTGCTACAATTACTCGAGGCTGACACACTAATTGTCTCACGATAGAATATAGACTTTGCTGCAAGCTGTCTTTCCGTGCGCCGAGACACAATTGCATGCGTTGCAGACTCGAAAGTATACGCCCTCCTCGATGTCGATAAACAGCTGAAAATTCCTTTGATGAACATATCATCTTTGGAGCCCCCAGCTTCACCCGAGCCCCCAGCTCCATCAGGAAAGGTAGATATAGGTGGAATATCCAGAAGCGCATCAACTTCGCACGGTGCCCGGCAATCCGCTTCTCAGACTCATGCTAGGAGCTCCAGCCTCGGAGGGGCCATTCTAGGCAATTTAAGCCGCCAACAGGACCAAGTCGGCGGCGCATCACGGAACTCCTCTTCCCCGGATCAGCCTGGTACACCGCAGTCTGGCATTTTTACGGATAAAGCTCTACCTGACGTGCCTTCAGAAGCTCGACAATCGTCTGATATACCGAGGCCCGCTGTACTACAGCCGCATATTGCATCACCCACCCCAGATGAATTTCTGATAGTAACTGGTACTACACCTGAAGAAGTTGGCATTGGCATGTTTATCAATCTGGATGGAGAAATCACTCGGCCAACCATCTCATTCGAAAAATACCCCGAACAAGTCGTCGTAGATGGTGGGACGGCGAACTTGGCATCATCGCGAAGTGGGTTGTCTGATGACGATGACGGCTACGTTCTAGCTTCTTTGGACATGGAAAACCACGAGGGCTCAAGGTTTGGTATTGAAATTCAGCGGGTGGATGCAGGAAATGAGGCCCACCCTGAGAAGCACTGGCTGTTTGCTGAAGACCTAGAGCCGAATGGTCCTTACGGAATCCGATCACTACTTGGGAATGAAGACATGAAGTTTGAGGAGATTGTGAAGAAGCTCAGCGAGAAGCGCTTCTCATCTTTCCCCAGTCCCACCGCTGCATCTGTAGCATCTTTGAAGAGCATCGACTCTCGTACTGCCTCGTCCATGGAGCGCCTGACTAAGGAGCAGGAGCTTTTTGAAAGAAACTTTGACTCCCAGGACGACGATTTGCCTGATGGGTGGGAGGCTACCCGTGTATCAGAAGGAGAGGACTTCACCCGAAGGTTGGCAAAAGTGTCAGCCACATTGGTTGCCTGGTCGGGCGACAAGATTTGGTGGACAGTTCGAAACCCACTCATTTTGCAACTGGAAGCCGCACTGGGAGCTTCCAATGATGGTCAATTGCTACCTGACAAGCTGGATAAAGAAGCCGTCTTCGGCACGGTAGCCCGGATCCGCCGCCGGGAGGCGAAAACAGAACTCGAATTTATGACTTTCCGGTACATGCGCCAGAAGGCAGGCATCTTACTCTTAGGCTCTCTACTCCTCGCACCACCACGCAAGGAACTTACAGATGCAGAAATTTCTGCCATGGAAGAAATCTTCGCTGATAGTCAACTAGACCCAAGAGTTGTGCTTTCCATGATTCCTGGAATTAGAAATGAGATTATCGAAGGACGAAATGGAATTTGGATATATGGCGGTGTGAAGAAAATCACGGAAATGATTCTTTGCAGCGATCAATTCGAAGCCATCGCAAAGAACAGTATCGGGAATCTTGAGTCGAGAACACTTCACTTCCTCCGCCGTTTCCTTTCAGCCTGGCGAAAAATGAAAGGATTTGGAAGTGTACCGGATGAGCGAGAGGTATTCAGAACGGTAGAGGCTGCGCTGCTCCTTGTCCTTCTAGAGTTGGATCGACGCGCTCCCAAGGCACTTGGAAGGCATAGCCCTGTCAAGATTGAGCTCCACGAGCTTGTTGATAAAGGAGTGGATTGTTTCGATCGCGCAGTGGATATTCTGGAGTCTCACCATCGCCTTTTTATCCTCAGTCGCTTGTATCAAAGCCGAAAGATGGCAGGTGATGTTTTGGCGACATGGAGGCGGATAGTCGAAGGCGAGCGCGACGACGGACAAGAGTTTCAAGACGGCGAGCTGCGCATCAAAGATTATCTCTCAAAGATCAGCAACCAATCACTAGTGAAAGAGTACGGTGTCTGGCTAGCCAGACGAAATCCAAAACTCGGAGTGGAGATATTTGCCGAAGACAAGTCTAGAGCTGCCAAGTTCGAGCCCGCACAGGTGGTTGAGATGTTGAGGAACGAGGCACCCATGGCGGTGAAGCACTTTCTCGAGCACCTGACCTTTGGCAAAGGCCACACGGCATACATCAACGAGCTCATCTTCTACTATTTAGACAGTGTCATTGGCGATTTGGAGGCGTCAGAGGCAAGCCGAGATGCTGTCATGACAGCATACGCAACATACAGGGCATTGGAAGCACCAAAGCCCACATACCACCACTTCCTAATGGCAAATACGTCGGAAGATGACGAGGTGTGGCAGAACCGACTGCGGCTGCTTCAGCTTCTGGGTGGAGCAAATGACTACAATACCTTGCGCATTCGACAGCGCATCAGCCGCTTGTCCGGTGACCTGCTGGTGCCGGAGACCATTATCCTTGCCGGCCGAGAAGGCCACCACGAGCAAGCCCTGCGCCTCCTTGTCCACAAGCTTGGCGACTACGACTCAGCCATATCATACTGCCTCCGCGGCGGGGCCAGCGTCTTTTCCACGCCCGAAGGGACTCCCGCGCGGCGGCGGGGGCGCGGCGACGCGGCGACGGTTTCGCCCTCTGCCGAGGACCAGCAGCGGCTGTTCCGCGCGGTGCTGCGCGAGTTCCTCGCTATCGAGGACGCGAGCGAGCGCGTGGAGCAGACGGGCGCGCTGTTGGAGCGCTTCGGGGGCTGGTTCGACCTGGATGAGGTTCTGCATCTCGTGCCAGACGGCTGGTCGGTGGACATCGTGGCGGGGTTCCTGGTCGGCGCACTGCGACGGCTGGTGCGTGAGCGCCACGAGGCTAGGGTGGCGAGCGCGCTGAGCGGCGCGCAGAATCTGCGGGTGAGCCATGACTTGATTACGACAATAGAGAGCAGAGGTCCGACGAGGACTGAGGCAGAACAGCCGGCCGAGGCTGCCTAGGTTGCTGAGTCTCGTTGTCTCAGCGGCACATAGAGGGGAATGTACATGTAGCATATATATTTGAATCATGAACAACAATCTCATCAAAATACATGAATATGTCGTTAACCAGGTTCGGGGAGGACGAGTGATACGAATCCCGCGACCGAGCAAGTCACGTCATTGCTGCGAACGAGGGGGGAAAGCCAGCTGTTCTGCGAGCCACTGTGGCGGACAGAGCTGAATGAGGTTGTTGTAGGGAGACCCATCCATGAGAAGTCAGATGCAGCCGCATGCTCCATTCGCGGCAGGCAAAAGTGACCGCCACGGTCGTTGTCCTGGAACGACGACCAAGACAACCTGATGGACCGCCAATGAGTTGAAAGACTGAGTAGTTCCTGCGGTGAAGAGTAGACTCCCGGTTCTTTCCTTCTCTCTTTCTTTGTCAAGCAGGCAAAGAGAGACCAACAAGGACTATCAGAACGGTACCAGCGAATTTGAAAATCATCACAATCACCGAGGTAAGAAAGTTGTGCGCGGGCGTCGGGACGTTTTCAGCCGCGACGCCATCTTTCTGGGGTAATAAAGCAAAAAATGAACGCCCACGAATAATTGAAAAAACTGAGACACTTCTGGGCAGGCGTTTTGGTCGCTTTTTTTTTTTCGTAGTGCAAATGAAAACGAGGCAACTTTCCTAATCTCGTTTCGTGCAGTCCGCGAGCAGAGACAACCAACCGCGACACGGCACGCGGACCAACTTTGGGAAACTTGCCCAACCTTTTTTTTTTTGTTGCGTTTTCATGGCGGGCGGCTTCAGCCTCAGCTTGCTCTCCCCCCCCCCCCGGCGCAGCTGGGCCTCTCCTTCTCTCGGCATTTGACTTTTCGCGTGGCTTTTTTAGGCCTCTCTGGTGGGCAGCAGCGGGTTCCAGATCTTTTCGAGAGGTGTATAAGAATGAGCTGCGTTCCCAACCCCGTCCTCCTTCCCATCCTCTCAGTCTCTTCATCTTGACGTTGTTTATTTGCGTTCTTCCTACTTGCTTGCTGCAGCACTCCGAATGGAGGAGGTCTGGGCAGGGTAGGGTATCACGGATACGCAAAGGCGCCACAAAGCGATCGATATATCGGAACCCGAGGTCAAACGTCAACACCGCCTCAACTCGTGTCACCAGCCACTTTCAGGATATCGTGTCCTCACAATCGCAATAATACGGCAATCACAAAGACACATAGCATTCAAAGTGTCTGCTTTGAGATGAGTTGTATTAACAAGCAAAGTTATTCAAAAAAAAAAAAAAAATGAACTGATGTATAAATCCAAGACTGGATACCCGGCCGAGGTGGAGGGGAGGTGAAACTAACACCCTAAGATAGGAAGAAATACAATATTACGCAAAATAAACGCCAGCCGTCTGTTAAACAGTATGCAGAGAAATCCGCTAATAAGGACAACGCAAATGACAAACAACAAGAGCAGGGTATCAATCAATCCATGGCACTGGCGCTTCTTCTCCCCGGAAAGCGCGCTGCAAAGCCAGTTCGACCTCTTGCAGCAATCCACATGTTCCCACCATTATAAAACATTTCCCAATATTTCCTTCATGTCATGTAAAAACAAACTCGGGTACGCCTGGTCGCAATGCATTGGTAAAGCCCGAAACTTGCCGAAAAGGTGAATTCTGGCAAGTCGCCCTCTGAAAATCGTGTACCGCAAGGGGCAGAGGCACACGGCAAGTCATAACATTCCACTTTTTGGTCATCCAACATGTCTTCACGAAGAAGCGGAAGCCGCGTCTGTGGGGGTCTCGGTGGTGCTGAGGATTTCCTGCACCCTCTGCATCTCGAGGATCTGCTCCTCAGTAGGGTCATCGGATACCCAAGGACCCTTTTCATCGTCAGTGGCGTTGAGGAAACCCTGGGCGCGCTTCATGGTCTGCACGTCGAGATCGGTGACGTAGGATTTGCCATCCGAGAGCTTGAGGCGGACCTCGCGGTCAGTGGAAAGCATTAGGTCGTCCTTGGCCAGGCGACGCCCGCCATCAAAGACGGCCATGATGCGCTTCTTCATGGTCATTTGACCTTTGTCGAAGCCCCAAGAGGAAGGGTAATCCTTGCGGTTCTTGCGACCCCGTGTCTTGCCGATGAGAGGCACGCCGCCGCGGGAATGGGTCAGACCTCGCGACTTGGAAACACCGTTCACAAGCGCAAGCTTCTTCTTGGGTGACGAATTGAGGCGGTCCTCACCGTCATCCTCCATGTCATCATCCTCGTCGTCATCCTCGCCAGGGGTAGACTGGTTGGCGGGTGTTGTAGTGGGCAGGTTGTTCTTCTCCAGAGTCTGGTGAACGCTGCTGTCATTCTCAACCTCAGCGAGGCGCTGGGCGTTGATGGCTTCGGCGGGGTCCTCCTGCTGAACAATGCGAAGAACGCAGTCATCCAGATGCTCGTAAAAGTCTTGCGCGTTGGAGAAGGTCTGGGAGCAAGTGCTGCACTTGCCGGTAGCATCAGGAGCGTAACCGGTAAGCTTCTTGCCGGGGTTGACGGCGGTGGGTGCCTTCTTGCGGGAGTTGGGAGGCGTCTGCTCGACGCCGTGAACCGTTGTCAGATGGCGCTTGAAAACATCGGCACGGTTGAACGACTTCTCGGCGGCGGAGCCGGAACCAGGGCAGAAACCGCAGACCATGGTACCCTTGTAATGGGTCAATGTGTGGCGGTTCTTGTCGTATTTGCGCGCAAAGCCCTTGACGTGGTACTCGCAGGTCTGGATTGGGCACTTCTCGGGACGCTCAGTCTGGTGGGTGAGCATGTGCGCTTTGAGATCCTTGAAAACCTTGCCACAGTCGGGATAGGTGCAGCGCTGGCGCTCCTTGTTCTCGTCGCCGGAGGGATACTCGGCAGAGCCCGGGGAGATGAAGCCGGGGCCGACCATGCTCTGGCGGCGACCGGAGGGGTCCATGGGAGTGCCATAGGGGCTCTGGGCGAAGGCGGTCTGGAAGGAGCCGTTGTGGAGGTAGGGCGAAGAGGAGCTTGTGCGCATCATTGACGGTTGTGGCGAGGCGGCGAGAGAGGGAGAGGCAGGATACGGGTGGACGGACGGATGGAAGCCGGCGTCATATGGCGAAAAGGACATTGGGTTGGGTTGGCCAATATCCGGGTGGATCAATGAGGGATCTGGAGGTACCGGGGTCATCTTGTTAGTAAAGAAACTGCCAGGGCAGAGCACCGGTATATGGCGCGGATTGACAGTAAAGGAAAAGGGTTGCTCGAGAGGGTTGTGCAGCAGCGACGGTGATGGGTAATAGGACTGATGAAGAATGAAAAATTCAAGATTCAACGGTGGCGTGAGCGTTGTGGACGTGGCTGGAGCTTCCCGCGAGGAAGAGGGGCTCAAGAGGGCCGAGTTATGGAGGTATGTAGGTATGCAAGAGAGTGATGGAGCGGGTGATTGAGGCGCTAACAAGGTAGGTATAGGTATAGTGGGCAAATGGATCGATAGGTAGACAGACTTATGGCAGCCACAACAATGTCTCGGTTGGATAAATGGCCCGACGCTCCTCTTTGGTAATGATAGGACAGATGCTGGGGAGGGGAGGTGGGTGATGGTCGGCAACACAATGTGAGAAAGGGAAGGAGGAGTGAGGATGGATGATAGAAGTGAGGTTATATGAAAAAAGCCCAAAGGTCGATGACGATGGTGGATGGAAGCAGGTAGGTATGTAGGTAGGTCGAGCGCTGGATGCAGGCTGGAGGCGGGCTGAAGATTTGCGCTGCAGTCATCAGAAATGGCGCTGCAGGAGGGAGCACTCAGCGGGCCAGACCAGGATAGATGCTGGGAGATGGTGTGCCGGTGGGCGCTGGTGGTGGGAGAGAGTAACAGTAGAGTAGTGAGTGGTGTGGCGTGGCGAGTGGTGCTGGCTGTGCTGGCTGCCTCCGACGAGTGAAGTAAACGAACTGTGTGGCACAGGCTGGCTGTGCTGTGCCGCAGCAGTGCACGTTTGTTGCACTGGGCCGGTCGCTCCTGCCGTTGCGGCCAGTAACGGCCCCTTCCTGTTCGCTGGCTGTGCGAGAAGCCAGCTGAACACTGAACTCTCCAGGCCGGGGCAAGCGGGGTCTTTCTTGTTCGGTCCATGTGCGCTAGGCCGACCTGGGCGACCCACGTCGCCGCGCATCACAGGCAGAACCCACCATTGGACAAAGAGCGACATTGCTGCCTCGGTGCTGCACTTCACATCTGCCATCTGCGCAAGGGCACGTCATTGCCGTCCCGTCTCCTCTCTCGGCATGTCTCGCTTGAGAGAGTGCCGAGGAATTCGATGAGAAATCAGACGAACCAGCTAATAGACGGGGCACAGTCTGGCGGCTTGACGATATGGATAGGAATCAAGACGAGCAAAGCGGCAAAAAGAAGAAAAAAATGAACCCGAACTACCAGAGAAAAAAAAAAAAAAAAAAAAAAAAAAAAAAAAAAAAAGGCAAAACTCACCAACAAAGGTCTTGGCATGTGTAAAGTCAAATGTCGATAGATCATCCACATTAGAGCTCGAAAACGTCGGGTAGTCGTTTCCGGTCATGTAATCCCCTACAATGTTCGGCTGCATCGTCGCCCACTCGGGAACGCCCAGGTGGCCGCCGGTATGCGACTGAGGCGATCCGACGACCGAGGACGGCGCCGACGGCGCTGAAGCCGTTGACAGGCCCGATGACGACAGTCTCATGTCTCCGTCGTCTGGATATGTGCTCGGGGAAGTGCGGCTGGCATTGAGGATGTAGTTGGGGACACCGCCGTCGGCTCCATACATGGTCTGCTCGAGGCCGCCCATGGTGGTCGCGAGGGCGCCGGCATACGCCCCGTAGGCGTCGGCGGGGATGCCCATGTCCATAGGACCTGATGTGAAGGAGATGCCGTGGGAGACATGCTCCGAGTACCGCGACATGTCCTTTTCGTCCTGTTGGAGGAACATGGTGTAAGATTGTTCAGTCATAGTGACAAGTTCTGTGGTGTGAGGCTTTGGGGGAGATTGTTCCGGTACTTGCGCGTTTGCTTCCGCAAGTCGCAATTAGGCTCTCGGAACCCTGGTTCTTCTGCTGAGCCTCAAAAGAGAGCTCTCGAATATCGACTTGGCCAGAGGCGGGTGGGAAAGGGGAGTCTTGAGACAAGGCGCAAGTCTATCGCATTCCACAATATGCTGTCTCGTCTGGGTTGTCGAATGAATTGCGATGTTGATGGTTTGGTGTAATGGCACTGAACCCAGATGCTGAGGAATGATTCTCTTGGGTGGCGGTCTGTTCTAGATTATGTATTGTCTAGAATAGCACGGAGAAGAGCGAGTGTCGGCGCAACGGTCGAGGCAAGGAGCGTGGATGAGGGTAAGGATGAGTTGGCAATGACAAGATGTGAGCTTGCAAGTCGAAGCAGGACAGTTGAGCAAAACAGGATGCGAGCTGATTGTCGTAGCGTGGTATAATAAGGGTTTGAATCGTGAAAAGATTGGGAACCCAGAGTTGAAAGTGCGTAAAAGAAGGCTGCGGGATGATGCGGGTTGGGGGCTTCGACGTAGATATAGACCCGAAGCTATGCAGGATGGACAGGGAGCGGATCTGGGTTGCTCTTGGTAGGGGAGGGGAGGGGAGGGGAGGAGGGGGGTGGTCAGAAAAAAGAACGAGATGCTAGTCATGACTGCAGAAAATTGTACTTTGGCTTGACCTACACGTACGAGAAAGCAAGGGCCGGGACGAAAAAAGAAAACGGGTGTAGGTAAAAGCTACACCCAGAGTTAACTCACTAACTAACTAGTTAGTGAGCGAGTGAGTGACCTGGTAGATCGTTGGTAGGGCAGAGCAGACCAGAGGGCCACAGGGGAGCGAGGCGGGTGGGAGGAGGACCACCAACCTTTCCGCGTTTACTCACCCACACCTCCCTGGGGGAGGGGGGTGAGGGTTGTTGCGAGGGACGGGATAGTTAGACGAAGAGACATGGGCCAGTCCGCCACGTCCCTCACCCCCGGGAAGAGGGGGCGAATCAAGCACCGGGGAGGGTGTGTGTGTAATGGTTGTCTACGAAGTCGTGCTCGTGGTACTGGTACTGAGTACGGCCATGGAGTATGGATGTACGTTATTCGTAGGTGGGAACCAACTAGGCCCAGGCCTTACTGGGGTCGTTGCGTGGTGGGTGTGCCAGTAATCTGTACCATGTATACTATGAATATGAGAGGTCGTATTGCGATGAAGACAGTTTTGGGTGGGTTACTTGCCGGCTTACCTTGCGACGACTTTCTACTTTGGCATGGGGACATGATGCAGCAGAGATAGAGTGCTCACGGCCACTCCGCGTTTTTATTGTGCTTACTCTTCTTGTCTCCTTTCTTTTCCTTCTAGAACGACTCTTCCGAACTCTCCGTGCATGAAGCAATACCACCACAAACTCGGGCGCCTCCGCCAGGCAGGCTGGTAGACGTCAGGCGAGCGCCCTCGCGGAGACAAGAGTCACCGACCGAGTTGGGTAGACACATACATACATACAAACATAGGTAGGTAGTCACCTAGTGCAGAGACAAGACTGGGGAAGGCTAAAATAAACACAGTCTACGTACCCGGAGCCCTGACGCCCTTGCCCCGTTGTGCGCCGGCCCCAGTGGAAAGAAAGGCAAGCGCTGCGAGATCTCTACTTGAAGCTAGAGTTGGTCCGCAGCCCTGGTGACTCGTCGGTTTTGGCCAGTTACGGGGACGACTTGATAACCTCGAAGTGAGGCGGCAAGGCAAGTGGGAGAGAGCAAAGGCCAAAAAAAAAAAAAAAAAAAAGAGACGTACTGTATGTACAGAAAAGAGGGTGTGAAGCAAGGGGCCGATCCTGCCTCGTCCAGTTCCTTCGCCCCGTGCTAGTACCTGTAGGGAGCTCTACAGCGCCGTTCCTCTGGAGAAGGAGGATGAGGATATGCGATTTGGCGGAATTGGCGGGTGACATGCTCTGATGCCACTGCCTGATGGATGATGTGGCCCGACCCCCCGGTCACACACAAAAGTTGAGTGGTTCATCCCTCTCAACTCAACTTGGGTATTTCGTAGCAACTCAACTCCGGCTCCGTCATACTAACTAGCACCCATCCCCCTCTGCCTTAGAACTAGTCGGTTGTAGGACTTTGTCTTTTCGGACTAAAGGACTAATAAAAGCGTCGGCATGATTGAAAGCCAAATGAGTGGAGAGACACTTTGGAAGGAAAACACAACCCCTTTACCCAGCTCTGACTGAGAGCAAGGCAAATTCATCGATCTAGACATGACCAAGGACAGTTCCCCAGTCGGATTTTGGCGACTCTTTGCCCCCCCCCCCCCAGTGTTCGCCCCAGTCTGCCAGTGTGTGTGCCTTGTCTGTCGTTCATTTTGACATTTTTATCTCTTGCTGCCGGCAGGCAAGCCCCCCAATCTCGCCATCTCGACGTCTTCTTAGTCCACTTTCTTGTCTTTGACAGATTGCCATCGTCATGGTACACGCCGTTGCTGCTGCCCCGTGACGTCGTTCTTTGTCTAGCAATCCAGTGTCTCTTACATGTCGGTAGTTGCCACTTGATGCGGTCTCTCATGTGTAAGGCCCCCCTCTCGATGCAAGGATGCAGAGAACTGACACCTGTGTCTTTCAAGTTGAATATACTGGGACCAGTCACTCTTTTTCCACGACGCCGCCGCTTGCGCGAGCCCTGCACCATGACGATAGGGGTGTGGCGGCGGCAGTGTCCCTAGCCACCTCCAGTGACTGGGAAGCTCATTCCCTGTCCCTCCGGCGCGCCTCCCATCTATCTATTTCATATCAGTGGCCCATGTCACTTCGTTTATTCTCACAACCCAGTATCACCGGTGCGAGATTGCACAGGCCCGTCAGTGTTGTATTGTTCACACAAGTTCGCACGTCACCTGCTAAACCACCACCAACCAGCCCATCGTCATCTAGTCTAGTCGTTAGCAGGTTGTCCACCTCCCAACGCTTTCTGCCCGTAATCCGGGCATCAAGTCGTACCGAACGTTTTTATCTGCCTAGGTCGGTAGGCAACCGCCTCCTCCCAAGCCTTGTAGCGATCCGTTAGCAGCCCCAAGACCATAAGCCCGCAATAACCCGCGACGGACAAAAAACAGCCGCGATGCCGGGCCTCACCTCTCCCCCCAAAGCCCAAGTTGGCTTTTGTACGTAAACGAAGACAGATTTGGGCAAATAATTCGAGACCCCCCTCTTTTTGTGGTCACCAAGGCGGCCGGATTGGTGGCATCTCGCTCCCCGCCAACCCATGCCCTGTATGTACCTTGTTCTCTTCGCATCCGAAGCAGAGTACCAATGCCTGTCTGTACTGCATTATTGTGGGCGGGGGTAAAAAGGTATGCGTTTTCCTCTTGTCTCCAGGGCCGGCCCCCATAACGCGCCAGATGGCTGTAAGACATGCGTCTGCCATGCGAGCTGGGTCTCCGTTTCCCCTCCCAGACATCTTTTTTTTTTTTGGGACATCATCTCTCCAATCGGACTGGCCCTTGTATGGCTGGCTTCTTGTTTTTTTCTCGCTCATACTGGTAGCAATTCCCGATGCATGTCGGGGTAAAGGGGGGGGATATTCGACATGGGCAGGAAAAAAAGGAACGGCAACGCATGAATTGCATGTGTTCACGGTGCGGTCCACAGACTGCCGGCGGCGTGCCTTGGCGTCGTGTATCTTCACTGGAGACAGGCAATAACTAGGCAGTGGATTGGAAGATCCACCAGTTGACTTGACAAGAGGGAGGGAGCTCCCAAGTTGGCGGAGACGTCAGGGATAGCTGCGCTGTCAGTTGGCACTAACACGGGGCCGACCATGGGGTCGTCGCAAAGTTTCTATTCGCGCAATGCAAAAGAGCCTCTCGAATAGAAGTGACATTGGTATGGATTGGCGATTAACAAAGCGGTCCCCGTTGCCTTTGGACAAGACTTTCGCCATCTCGCCTCACTCGATGGATCCTCAGTACAGATTTGGCGAGGAGGGGTCAAGTCAAGGGAACGGACCACACCGGCGCGTCTGCCTGCAAGCCTTGTCGTAGTTGTGGCGTGCAGAGAGCTGCAGCGAATCAAGTGACCGTAACAAGGATATGGTTACCAAATGTGTGGACGGGGTAAATTGTGCCTGTGTGTGTGTTTGTTGTTCTTGCGCTCGTCACTGTGTCAGGCCAGACCAGAGTTATTGCTACTATCCATTTGCGATTTCCTTGGATTCCTCACAAAAACACTGCATCTTCTCAGTATTTCCTAATGACAATAGAGGAAGTCTGCAGAAGAATTAGGGCGGCCACTCGGAGTAAAGCGCCTCAGTTGACTTGCAATCAGTACTTGCCTCAAACAAGTGTAGTCTCAAATCTCATAACCAACCGGCCTTCGCGAGGAAATTACCGTTTACGGAAACTCGTTTGCGCACCACAGCATGAACCAGCCCCCAATCCAAAGCCAGCACCGCCTGCCTCGCGGTATCAGTCTTTTTTTAATCGCCGCCTCTTGTAACCGTATCCATACGTAGTTTGATTAGATTGGAAAAAGGAAACGGGAAAAAAAAATGCACATCGCCGTTTATTCCCTAGTGGGGGAGATGGAAGTTGTCCGATCCCATCACCCAAAAACTTTGATCAATAAGATTACAACTTTGCTTTTTTCACCAATAGCTTGGGAGAGAAGCCATGGAGGGGAGAGGGGTGAGGGCGGTTGCCACAGCTGAGGCTTACGAGGCGGGATGACCAGCACCACAAGACCGGGCCAAAGAAAGAAGAACTTGTGAAAGAAAGGGTTGGTGCCACGCGCCAGTGAGCCGCTCTATCCTCTGGGAATGCAACCCAATGGCTGGCAACGATATGGTGACGTGGTCGTTGAACGGGCGCGTTAGTTGAGTTGTCGAGTTTAGGCAGAGGTCCCCCCCCCCC
>MWMN01000110.1:50660-87726 GCA_002968875.1 Cordyceps cicadae | reverse complement strand
AAAAGGGGGGGGGGGGGGGGGGTCCTCTTCGTCCTGCAAGGGACCGCGAGCCCGATCATCCTCCGTTGTAAGTGGTATGTATGCCATGTCTTCATCGCCGCCCATGACCTCTTCTTTGCTATACCCCCTAGTTACGGTACGATAACACCGGATCACAAGAAAGAAAGAAGTCGTAATATTGTAGTATTGGTTGACTAGGACCATCCTTGTTCTTCTCGGTGGCTGCTTACCCTGAGCCGCTGCTTTTCTTTGCTGCTGGGATCTTCTTCCAATAGCGCAAGTGAGAAGCGGAAAAAGGACGACTACTAGCATCGAAACGAAAAAAAAAAAAACACTCTATTTGGTTGCTTCTGTAGCATCCTCTCCTATCGTCATTCTGCCTTGTCATGGTTCGTTGATAGTCTCTACCATTAGGAGGGGGCCCAGGCCACACACTCTTGCATCTCCCCCCCTCTCGATCTATTTCTTCTTTTGACAGTGTGGCTATTCTGTGTAAATAGAAACCTCTTTTTGACTCTTTTCTGTCGACCCGTCATATATGGATGGGCGCGCCGCTACCTGATCTCGTCTATCGACTGCAAGGGCCTTGCTGTCAGCCTGTGTTAGCAGAGCCAAGCACGACCCTTGACATTTGATCCATCTCGACATTACAATTCGCTTGTTTCAACTACTGTTTTCTTTTCTTTTCTTTCTTTTTTTTTGGTCTCTTCATTCTTCTCTCCTTCTACTTCTTCTCAGAAAAGCAAGCCGGATCGCCTGAAAATGGCCGTCCTTCCCAATGGCACCGCCGTCGACACGGCACCGCTGTCGGCGCCGAAAAACCATGATCAAACCTATACTCTCAGCCTGGTGATTTTGATCGTGGCCACTTTTTCTGCGCTTGCATCTGTTTGGATGATCTTGAGCTTTATGGTACTTGACCTGCTCTCGTCCAAGCACAGTACCCAGGTCTGCTAACTCTGTCCAGATGAACAAGTCGTTGCGAACATTCCGACACCAGCTTATCCTGTTTGTTTGCCTGGCTTACATGTGTTTTTTGCAAAAGTTTACTTACATTAATTCCAGTGGTCTTGCATTGAGCGACTTTTTCATGGCCGTCAACTTTCTGTCCTCGGCTGCCGTCAACCTGTCTGGTCAGGATATTGGCTCAGCATCCCGCAAAAGATTCTGCAGCTTCAACGGATTCATGATCCAGACATTTGTCGACCAGAGTATGTATACTTGCAAGGACGGTATTGCATCTTGCTAATTATCCTCAGCGGACTATTGGGTGCTCTCCATCGCCACATGCACATTCATCATGGTCGACGACAAAAAGGCGGTTTCGCAGTGGATTCAAAACAACAAAATCGTGGTATGGACGATACCTTGGGTCTTGTCGCTTCTTTGGGCCACCCTCGGGTTATGCCTGGCCGGTTATGGAGACATTGGAGCTTGTAAGTCGGGGGAGCATGTCGTGCCGAGGTTCCTGGTAACTAATATGCTGTCTGTTGGTCGGCTCTTTAGGGTGCTGGTTCACGAGCGACAAGACCAGACTCTTGGTCAACTTCCTCCCTCGCTGGGTCATCATAGTGCTGATGCTTCTCCTCTATCTCCGCCTACACTTTGTCATTCACCGCGCCCACGACAACTTTGTGTCCTTCAACGACGAGGAGGAGTACGGCATCGGGTCCGGGTCGCACTCGTACTCGCTGTCCAAGAGCGGCGGCTCCTGGTCCCTGCAGCCGGTGCACTCGTCCAAGATGTCCGAGGGCTCGAGTCAGGAGCGCATTGTGGCGCCGCCTCAGCCACCGGAAGACGCGCCGAGACTGAAGACGCAGAGGAGTCGGGGTGCGGCCGACTTGCGGAGGGTGAGTTGTAGCAAAGGGGAGAATGGAATGGAAAGTGCGACTTGCTAACTGGATACACTCTCCAAACTCCAGTTGTCCTACCAGATGATGCTCTACCCTCTGGTTTACATGCTCATCTGGGCATTGCCAACGGCGATTCGCATCTACCAGGCTGTCAGCGGACACTCGGCTCCGTTTTCAGTTGCGACTGTGGACAAGGTATGACATTCCTTTACTTCCTGTTGACGTATAAGAAGAAGATGCTAATTTTATGACCTTAGTCGTGCATTGTGATCCAAGGCCTCTGCGACGCGATAGTATACGGCTTCAATGAAAAGACTTGGCGGGGCTGGAAGGAGATTTTTACGCGAAAAAAAGGAAACTAGGGAGGTGAAAGAGGGAGATGTGATTTTATTGCATCTAGACAAGTGAAGTACTAAGGCATCTTCATTTATCATTTTTCATCATGTTTATTCATATTTTAGAGCAGCCGCCTTGATGTCTCGGGTTTGGCCTGCCTGAGAGCTGGGGCATTTCTCAGTACTGCATACAATCGAGAATCCTGGTATTTCACCGGATTTATGGAAGTTATTTGCATGCTAAATATCCCAATTCCGTGTTGTACAGGAATTCCGCGGATTGACCGAGATGCCACGACGGAGTCGGCTAATCCGGAGCACATCCGCTGGGGGTGGTGTCAACCCGCCCTGGGTCCGGTCCGCGGAGTTTAGGTTTGGGTTGTTGGGAGAAGCCTTAAACGCCATTCTGAATAAAGGAGAAATACACTTTGGCCTCGAACAAGATTCAATGGGTAGTGAGGATTTTGTTGGAATTTTTTGAGTAAAAAGACACATGGTCTTGGTCTGGGCAAGCTAGTAGGAGCTCTGCAGAAGGCTAATTGGAGACCTCAGCACAGCTCACACTGATCCTGCATCCACAAAGAGCTGGACAGAATCCGAGATGAAGAGATGGTGGACGAAACATGCGGCATATTTTTCTTTTTCTTTAATTCCTTTTTTTATTAAAAAAAACCCCCAAATACTTTTCTTTGCATTCTTCGCCAAAGACACGAAGCCGTGTCCTACAGTGGCTGGTGTGCCATTCACCCCGCTGATGATCCAGGCGCCACCAACAGCCAACAGAATGGCAGGGAGTATTTGTTTAATGTACGCTTACCGCGCTTCTTTCACTGTGTTTATTTCTGTTAATCTTTTTTATTTTTATAAAAATTTATTTTTATAAAAGCAAAAGAAAAAAGAAAAAAAAGAACAATAACAGCCGCCAACAAGTCACCATGTCCTCTCCCCCACTAGAAAACCCCCCCCCCCCCCCCCCCCCCCGCCCCCCCCCCCCCCGCCCCCCCCCCCCCCGCCCCCCCCCCCCCCGCCCCCCCCCCCCCCGCCCCCCCCCCCCCCGCCCCCCCCCCCCCCGCCCCCCCCCCCCCCGCCCCCCCCCCCCCCGCCCCCCCCCCCCCCGCCCCCCCCCCCCCCGCCCCCCCCCCCCCCGCCCCCCCCCCCCCCGCCCCCCCCCCCCCCGCCCCCCCCCCCCCCGCCCCCCCCCCCCCCGCCCCCCCCCCCCCCGCCCCCCCCCCCCCCGCCCCCCCCCCCCCCGCCCCCCCCCCCCCCGCCCCCCCCCCCCCCGCCCCCCCCCCCCCCGCCCCCCCCCCCCCCGCCCCCCCCCCCCCCGCCCCCCCCCCCCCCGCCCCCCCCCCCCCCGCCCCCCCCCCCCCCGCCCCCCCCCCCCCCGCCCCCCCCCCCCCCGCCCCCCCCCCCCCCGCCCCCCCCCCCCCCGCCCCCCCCCCCCCCGCCCCCCCCCCCCCCCCCCCGCCCTCAGCCCAGCCAGCCAGCAACCGGCAAAACTTAAACACAAGATTCATCCCGTCCCATCATCATCTGCTATCCCCCGCCGCCACTCATTGGCCCGCGTTTGGGCTTTCCCAAAATATATATTAAAATTTCAGCAGCCTCCCGGGTCCCTCGGTGCGCGCCCCGCCCGATGCCCCCCGCCCGCCCGCGACGGCGCCCGCTCCGGCTTGCGGTAGAGAGAGAAAAAAAAAAAAAGCCTCCTCCTCCACCATTCGTTGGCCGATTCACATCAACAGAATCCGCCACGTGAGAGTTGGAGGCGTCAAATGTTTTCGACAGTTACACCGCGTCTGCTGGGGTCTTGAGAATACATATATATATACGCCGCTGTCGCTGAGACGCATCTCAATGAGCGACTAACTAACCTTTGCTGATATACAACACCTTGCTCATACACGTCATCACCACCAGCATCATCACCACCGACCTCGGGCAGCCATGGCCTTCACGATGCACTCCCACTCGGGCCAGTTCTGCAGCCACGCAGTCGACCAGCTAGAGGACATTGTCAAGCACGCCATCTCCATCGGCTACAAGACAATCGGCCTGACCGAGCACATGCCGCGCTACGAGGCGCGCGACCTGTATCCCGAAGAGGTACGCTTGTCTCTCCTCCCTCTTTCCCATCTTACCCCCCCCAAACAACAAAATCAACTCACCTTCCCCCCCCTCACCCCCCCTCCCTGCAGCTCGCCGACGGCCCCGACGCCGCCCTCGCCGCCCTCCCCCTCCGCCACGAGGCTTACCTCGCCGAGGCGCTCCGTCTGCAGACCGCCTACGCCGCGGACATCCACATCCTCATCGGCTTCGAGGCCGAGTTCATCCGCCCCTCCTACGCCGCCCACGTCGCCGCCCTCCTCGCCGCCTCCCCCTGCCTCGACTACTTCATCGGCAGCGTCCACCACGTCCACGGCGTGCCCGTCGACTACTCCCCGGCCACCACCGCCGCCGCCGTCGCCGCCACCGCCCGCCGCACCGAGGAGGCCCTCCACGAGGACTACTACGACCTGCAGCTCCAGATGCTGCGCGCCCTGCGGCCCCGCGTCGTCGGCCACTTTGACCTCGTCCGCCTCTTCAGCGCCGACCCGGCCGTCGCCGCCGCCGGGGACGTGCGGGCTTGGGAGGGCGTGTGGGCGAGGGTCCGCAGGAACTTGCGGGTGGCCGCGGAGCAGGGCGCCTGGCTCGAGTGCAACAGCGCGGCGCTGCGCAAGGGCCTGGCCGAGCCGTACCCGTGTCGCGTCATCGCCGAGGTAANGGGGGGGGGGGGGAGGGGGGGGGGGGGGGGGGGGGGGGGGGGGGGGGGGGGGGATTTGTGATGACCAAAAAAAAAAAGGCTGACGGACAGTAAAAGGAATGGCTCAGGCTCGGCGGCAAGTTCACGCTCTCCGACGACAGCCACGGCATCGCGCACGTCGCCACGCACTACCTCGCCGCCGTCCGCTACCTGCAGGACCTCGGCGTCGAGCACGTCTGGACCTTTCGCCGCGGGCCGCATCCCTGGGCGCCGGGCCACGACCGGGCCCGTCTCGAGGACGTCGCGGTCCTGCTCGCCGAGATCCGCGCCCAGTTTGAGCCTGCGGAGAAAAAGGCAAGAACAAGCTCAAGTCTAGTATCAAGTTGATACGAGACAATGGCGCACCATAGGGCATGGGGGGGGGGGTGCAAGAACCAACACCATCTGATAGCATGGATGGGGGGGGGGGGGGGGAAAAAAAAAAAAAAAAAGGGAGAAAAAAAAAAAAGGAAAAAAAAAGCCAAAGTCTAGTATCAAGTTGATACGAGACAATGGCGCACCATAGGGCATGGGGGGGGGGGTGCAAGAACCAACACCATCTGATAGCATGGATGGGGGGGGGGGGGGGGAAAAAAAAAAAAAAAAAGGGAGAAAAAAAAAAAAGGAAAAAAAAAGCCAAAGTCTAGTATCAAGTTGATACGAGACAATGGCGCACCATAGGGCATGGGGGGGGGGGTGCAAGAACCAACACCATCTGATAGCATGGATGGGGGGGGGGGGGGATAATACATTAGAATATAGAAGTGATCGATAAAGGAATCGATGATAAAAGGATGGGAATAATACAAAAAAGGGGCCGGCCAAGTAATGAGAATCAATCTCCTTTCAAAACGAGAAGCAAAAAGCGTCTACCCCATTTTACAGCAGGATAAACCCAATAATAATCCTAAAAAAAAAGCAAGCAACTCCGCCCTCAATTCAAAAAGAATAAAGAAATTGTGCTGTTGCAGCGCCACGCAGAAAAGGTAAAACGTCACACGGCAGCAGCCGTTTGACTACAGTCTATGCGGCGTCTCCGGAACCTCCCACATCGCCTTTGCCTTGTTCTCCTCCTCCTCCTCCTCCTCCTCCTTCGTCTTCTCCCCCTTCACCTTGCTCTCCTCTCCCGCACCACTCCCCGGCCGCGGTGCAAACGGGATCCCCGCCGCCGTGTACTGAAACAGCTGCGACACGCCGCCGCCGCCGCCCTGCTTCTTCTTGACCGGGCTCGGCGTCGCCGTCACGTTGGGCTCCAGCCACTTGAGCGAGTCCTCGCGCTTCAACGCCACCGGCGTCGGGCCCTCCGGCTGGTAGCTGATGAACAGGTCGGCCGCCGCCGGTGACCCCCCCTTCTCCCTGTTGACGGCGGACGTAGGCGCAGCCGGCGCCCGCTTCTCGAGAGGCGACGGCGAGTCGATAATCGAGGACTGCTCGTCCAACGGCGTCGAGAGGCCGTAGACGGTGCCGCGGCTCAAAAAGTCCGTGTCGGACGCCGGAACGAGTGGCGGACACGTCTCGACAACAGCCGGCGTCGTCGTCAGCGTACCGGGGCCGGGCTCGTGAATATGCGACGACGGCGGCGGCGGCGGCGGCGGCGGCGCAGACGACCCTGCAGCCGTAGCATCCTTCTTCAGAGTGTTGGCCGCCTTTTTTGATTGCGTAATCAGATTAATCTTGATCTTCCTCATGCCCGTGGTGATCTGATCCACCGCAGGCACAGGCGGCTCCGACGCGGGCACCGTAGCCGGCGGCTGACTGCTCTGTCTCGGCTTCGCGGCCACCGTCTTGGCCTTATTCGACGGCATCGCCGCGCGAGCACGCGCCGCAGCTCGTGGTGTCTTTGGCGCCGGCTCTTTCGGCGCCACGCCCGCTCCTCTCTGCCGCGTCTTCTTTATGTTGAGGCCGGACGATGCTGGCGGCGGCTGCGCGTTCCGCACGGCGAGATCCTCCGTCGCCGGCCCGCTCATGCTGGACCCAGCGCGGCTGCTACTGCCCGATGTCGGCGGCCGGCTGTGCTGCTCATACTCGGCGGGCAGTGGCGGCACCGGGACGGCGGGCTCCTCTTTTCCGGGGCTCTGCGACGTCATCGACTCGCTCAGGCGTCCCGAGCGTCTGCGCTGATGACCCCGGGCCGCTGCCGCCGTCGCCGCCTGCTCGGTCTCGGTCGACTTGGCCCTGGCGCCGCGGGACGCGGACCGCTTGCTCGGCGAAGCCCTGGCCGCCTCGTCGCCGGCCGTCTTGGCCTTGCGCTCGCGCAGCGCCATACGCGACGTCGGCCGCGAGTCCTGCGGCACGGGCGTCGGCGGAGGGATCGGGATGCCCAGCAGGATCGACTGCTTGTCGCGGCGAGCACGCGTCGCTTCCGCGTTGAGGTCCTCGGCGCGGAAGCTGTCCACCTGGCGGTCGCTGGGGATCAAGACCTTGCTGAGCTCGTGCGCGGCGACCGTCCACGGCACGTCCGGCGCGACTGGGGATGCGGCGCGCGGCCGCTGGATCGTCGACGACAGCCCGGACAGGCTGCGCCGCACCTTGACGGGGTCCAGCACCTTGGCCGAGGACGCCTGCGTGGGCGAAAAGTACGTCGGCGGCGTGCCGGTCCGCGGCTTCCGGGGAGGCGACGAGGGGTTCGCGACCAGAGTTTGGAGGGAGTCTAGGTGCTGGCTGGACCACCAGCTGGGGTCGTATTGGTGTAGTGAAGGGCCGGCGGGCTGCTGCTCGTCGACGGGAGCGTCTGGCCCGGGTTCGGTAATGGTGCCCAGCTTTTGGCCCATTTCGTAACTTGAGCCACGGGCCGCATCTGAAGCTTGCTGTGCTGTCGACTGGTCGCCAACCAGACCACTCAGATGACTAAATACACCAGAAAACAAGGCTCTGTCGCTGTAGCCTCCTTCCAGAACGCTAACGACACGACCACCAACATGCAAGCCCTGCTCGTTGGCAATCCTAACAACGTCTTGGCTGAGTCTGGCGTAGAATTCCGTGGGAACGTTGACTTGATGTCTCTGCATCCCCGCGCTCTCCCACTCGCTGGCGTCGAAGCCGGCGGAGAAGAAGATGGCCGCCCTCGGTTCCTTGCCCTCGGCCCTCAGCCTCCTCGCCTGCTCCCCGAGGTAGGCGCGCGTCTTTTCCAGGATGACCGAGTACTTGGACTCGTATATAGCCCAAAACTCCTGCTCCGTCTTCCACGACTGCAGGTGGACGTTCCAGACGCTCTGTCCGTGGGCGTTGTCGATGCAGAGGGACGCGTTCCTGACCTTGTCCTCGTCGCCCATCTCGCAGGGGTACGAGTTGATGTCGTGCAGGCTAAAGTAGCCAATCGAGGTCTTCTTCCACGGCGCAAAGTTCTTGGTGGCGGCGTTGGCGCGGGCGTTGTGCTGCCAGACAATGGCCTGCGATCCGTCGCCGTGGTGCAGGTCAAAGTCGATGATGGCGGCGTGCGTCAGCCCGTGCGTGAGGGCGGCGTGCATGATGCCGACCAGCACGTTGTTCACCCAACAGAAGCCGGAGGGGTGTGCCGCGGCGCAATGGTGGCCGGGTGGTCTCACGGCAACAAAGGCGCGTCTCGGAGCAGCAGGGGCCGGGCTGAAGACGGCATCGACGCCGTCGCAGACAGCACCGAGAGCGCCTTCCATGGCGTCTCGTGACTCGGCGCATAGGTATAGGTCTCCCTCGTGCAGCGGCTGCGCGGGTTCGTCTCGGCCCGTGTTGTCGGGTCTCTGGAGTTCCCTACCACCCAAGGCCATCTTGGACTCGGCCGTGTCGCACATGATCTTGAGTTCCTCCATCCACTTCAGGCCGTGGACGTTGGTGACTGTCGCCGACGTCAAGGGCACGCTTCGTGTCGATTTCCGGATGCGAAACGGGATCTTGGAGATTTCGTGAATCTTGGCCCTGGGATGGACCGGGTGTGCTCCCTCGTCGTGACGGTCGCCGAGCCGTACGTATGCTAGCGAGACGCCCAGGACGGCGGCCTTGACGCGCTCGGGTCGTTCGACAATGGTGCTCAGCGCACTACGCGAGGTTCTTGGTCGGGAGAAGCGGTGTCCGTAGACGGCGTCGTGGAGGATGACAACGGTCTCGGAGGTCAGCGTCGCGTCCGGGCCGTGGTGTATCTGCATCTCGGAGCGAAAGTATTCCGCGGCGATGGAGGCGGCCGTCAGAGGCGGCCTGTGCTCCTCGGTCTTGAGGCTGCCGACGGAGGGCGAGCGGGTGCTCTTGGGTGACCCGATGCCCATGGCCTGCGTCATGCTGGAGCGACGCGAGGGCGCGCGGCCGGGTCCGTGGCCGTTGCCGGAGTGCAGCGAGTTCATGGAGGCCTTGCGAAGGAGGGTCGGCGTAGTCGGTCGCGAGTCGCGCCCGGACGGGCTTCGTGAGGGCATTCGGTGGCCGGGGGAGACAGAGGTGCGTCGCGACGAGGACGGCTGCTGCAGGGCCTCGGACAGGCGGCGCGAGCCGTTCTTTGGGTCGGCCGATGACAGAAGCGACAGCTGACTGAGAGACTGTGAGAGAGCATGATCATCATCCCCCATGGGCGCGGTCACGGCGATCGTGTGGGCGGACAGTCGGCGCGACGGCAAGGAGGAGGCTGAGGTGGTGGGCGCCATGATGCTGTGTAAACGAGCATGGGCCCGGGAGGGCAGTTTGTGTTGTTGATTTTAAATTGTAGCGAGTAGAAGCAGCAGAGCAGAGCAGACGAGGGTATATAAGAGTTGCAACTATAAAGGAGCGATCTGTTTGCGTGCAAAAAAGGTTCGTGGCGGGGGTTCAAACGGTTTGTTGTTATCGTTGTTATTATTATGCAAAAGTGATGTAGGGTGGTCACCCCTAATGGGGGAGATAAGATGTTTGTGTTGGTGGCCTGCCTGCCTGCCTGCCTGTCCTTGTCCTTGTCCAACTTGCAGTGCACAACGACGGTAAAGATGCAGTTGGCCGTTGCTACTTTTAATGTGGTGTTTACTGGCTTGAGTAGGGGTGTCTCGATTTTTTCTGCTTTTTTTCTTCTTCTTCTTTTTCTTGAATTTGCTACCTTGCAGATCATATCATTTTGATTCACCCAGTCTGGGGGGGTACTTGCCTGGCCTTGGACGATCCGAAATTATGTATTCTAACTATGCCATTTCATGCTTGGCAGCAGTGTCCGTATCTCCCGAGTTTTCTCATCATAGTTATAGTTTTGATAAAAGGTTATTTTATAGTTACATTTTACAACAAAAATCCCAGGGAGACGTCGTCGCCGCCATTCACGCAATCAATCCAAGTCTGCTACCGGGTACGTACTTGATCATCAAACAACGCTTTTGTCTACCAACGCCCGCATATGCCAACCATCTTTCACAATGCATTACCCTCCATTCCGTCTCTAATCTGCCAGCAAGTCGACGTTGACCGTCTTCAAGCTCTCCACCGCCCATTCCGGATAGTCGCTCTTGTCCGCGTACAGCCCGCCAAAGAACTCCCGTATGTACGCCGGGAACCGGTCCTCCAGGATCGCCTCGCGCACCTCCCGCATCAGGTTGAGCTGGTACCACACGTTGTGAATCGTCAGAAGGTGCGCCGCCACCGTCTCCTTGGACGTGTTGTGGTAGATGTACGCCTTGGTGATGCCCAGCCCGCCCTCGCGGCAGCACGCGCACCCGCAGCCCTCCTCGATCGGCGCAAAGTCGCGCCCAAACTTGGCGTTGCGCAGGTTCAGCACGCCCTGCCGCGTGATGGCGTTGCCGAAGCGCGCCGTCCGCGTCGGCCACACGCAGTCGAACATGTCCGCCCCCAGCGCCACGCTGACCACCAGGTCCTCCGGGTACCCGATGCCCATCACGTACCGCGGCTTCAGCTCCGGCAACAGCGCCGTGCATGTGCCAACGACCCGGCAAAAGTCGGCTTTGGCCTCGCCGCCGCTGAGCCCGCCGATGGCGATCCCCGGTGTGTCTCGCGCGACCATCTCCCGGCAGCACTCCCGCCGCATCTCGAGGTCCAGCCCGCCCTGGATGATGCAGAAGAGGTTCTGTGTCTCGGGGTTCTTGTGCGCCGCGATGCACCGGTCCAGCCAGCGCACGCTCCGGAGCATGGCCTCGCGCATGCGTTCTTTGTCTGGTGAAGTTGTCACGATGACGTCGTCTAGCTGCATCATGATATCACTGCCAATCGAGTTTTGTAGTGACATGGAGTGCTCGGGCGTCAGCAGCATGGGCGATCCATCGTGAGGGCTCAGAAACCGAACGCCTTCTTCTGTAATGGTGGCCAGTTTTAGCAGACTGACCATTTGGAACCTGCCCAGTGTTAGTGAGTGATCCGAGCACTCGAAAGTCGGCGTCTAGATACTAACCCGCCGCTGTCTGTGAGAATGTTGTGATTCCAGCCCTGGAGTTTATGCGCGCCACCGATGGCATCCAACACCTCCTGTCCTGGCTTCAGGCCGAGATGGTATGTATTATTAAGGCAGAGCTTGCAGCTGGTTTCCTCTAGCTGTTCTGGAGTGATGCCCTTGAGAGATGCCTGGGTAGCAACAGGCATAAATACAGGAAGCTTGACGGGCCCATGAGGCAAAGTTAGGATCGATGCCCTGGCTCTGGTCGTCTGTCACAGCCTGTTAGTTGGGCCTCGTTTGCTGGATGATATGTGCGTGAGCGACACTCACAGAACACCGCCCGAGCAGCTCGAATTTGAGTGCTGGCGAGGTGTAAACGTTGGAAGCCATCTTGCGGGCTGCCAACATCCCCTTTGTCAGGTGTTCTTGCAACTTTTTTGAGAGTCTGATGCAAGTCAGAAAGCTTTTTGATCGGTGGCAGACCCTCCTTTGAGCTGCCAATGAAGCCTCGCCGGAGCGGTTTTGCCAGGCGAAAAATGGTTAGTGGAGTTTGGTGACTTTTTGGCGCTGTAAAACTTGCCAGCACCACTAAAATACACTGTAGGCCCCTGGACGCCGGCCAAACCACGGCAATTTGGCCCCAGCTTCGAAGCTCCAGCAATTTTCCCTGGATGCGCAACATCACATCATCAAAAACACTCCATCGAACCCCTTACGACCGATTGTCTCGAGCCACTTGCCCGCCACCGCCTACCAGCGAGGGCCGCGGATCAATTCTAAACTGCCATCATGGGCGGCCATGCTGTATCGCCCGGCGGGGCGCTGCTGCGCTCGTCACGCATGTTCTCTATGCCGAAGCCCCTGCCGGAGGCGCACGCCGGCCTTCAGCATATCGTCGATCGCAGCTCCAAATCGATGACGAGGGCGCAGCCGCGGATGCAGTCCGTTGCCACGCCGCTGTCCTCGCGGCAGCACGGCGACTGGGGCTTCAAGCGCTCCTTCCCGCTCAAGACGACGCTCAACACCTCGACGCCGCTCATCCGCGTCAAGAACATTGACGCCATGGAGAACGTGACCGACTTCGAGTCCGCCGCCGACCACACGCTTTCGCTCGAGAAGTTCCAGGAGCTCCGCGTCGCCATGTCGGTCCCTAAGCGCCGCCACGAGACCGGCAGCACCACCGTGCGCGAAACGCCTGGCCACAAGTCCGTCTTTGAGGAGCGTTTCGACGTCACCGACGGCGAGGGCCGCGCCGACCAGCACCTCCGCTGGAAGTATGACGGGCCCTGGCTCGCCCGCATGACCGAGGGCGAGTTCCTGCGCTACCTCGACCGGCAGGTCCGTACGCAGCGTGCCCAGTTCCGCGCGCTGCTGCGCAAGGGCCTCGCCGAAGACATCACCGCGCGCCAGAACAGCTACGCCATGGAGAAGGGCATCGACGCGCCCCCGCCCGTCGCCGCCGCCGATATCACCGAGGCGCAGTTCACCGAGTACCTGCGCGCGCTGCGCAACGACCGCGCTGTGCTCTACGCCATCGTCTCCAAGTTCCTCGACCTCGCGCCGCTCGGCCAGCCCGTCGGCGTCGTCCAGAGCCTCTTCCCGCCGCTCGACGAGAGCCCCTGGGGCAAGGCGGGACCGCCTACGACGCACCCGTCCGCGGGCATCAGCTACCTGCGGACAGGCTCCGTTATGGAGAACCACCCGGTGTACGGGCCGCAGGCGCGCCGCGCGCCTACGCTGGCCCGCGTCGTCAGTCCGCGGAGCATCAATACGCCGCCTAGGCTCGGTGTTGCCGGCTTCGTGGCCGACCCCCCGTCCGGCGACAACGAGTTCCACATCCGCGTGCCTCGCGGCAAGGCCGGCGCGCGACTCGTCTCCCCCGGCATCGTCAACCTGGACATGATCACGTTTGGCGGCGCCAAGACCTACATTGAGCCCGTGACGGCCAGCGTAGACCCCAGCGGCCGCGTGATATTGGAGCTGAAGGAGGCGGGCGCTGAGGCGAAGGTCATTGCACTGGAGAGCTTTGGCAAGAGTACCGTGTACCACGACCTACTCATGAAGCGGGAGCTGCGTTCGAAGGAGGCTGGCTCAGATCCTGAATCGCCAACGACTGCGGCAGGTCGCAGATGAGATTCTGCAGACCAAGCGCTCAAAATAAGACGGATGGAGGATTATTGTATATTTACGGAAAGCCGGCGCGATCTCATGTAAACATGTACTAGTAGCATAAAGACGAATAAAAGGTATCGAGCTATTCTGTAAAATAGCTCTGCAATGGAGAATTACATGGTATTTTGAAGACGTGACCTAACCGCTAACACTGTATTAAAATCCAGCCAGAATAGCTTCCAACCATCAGTTGTTAATTGGCCAATCAAGTCATCTGCAGCTGCCCCACGTCTTTGGCCTCTTGCATCCCACCGGTGCACGTGACTAGGCAGGTGACCCTAGCCGGGAGCCCTAAGTACGGCTCGCGCCCCACTGAAGCCGGAGCACCAGCAATTTTGCAGAGAGTCGAAATTTCCTGAGAGTTTACTTGGAGAACCGACCTTCGCCAACCCCCACGACAACCTCACTGACAACCCACCTCCCAACCACCACCACAACACCGCCAAAATGGGTCGCGTCCGCACCAAGACCGTCAAGAAGTCTGCCAAGGTCATCATCGAGCGCTACTACCCCCGCCTGACCCTCGACTTCGAGACCAACAAGCGCATCTGCGATGAGATTGCCATCATCGCCTCCAAGCGCCTCCGCAACAAGATTGCCGGCTACACCACGCATCTGATGAAGCGTATCCAGCGCGGTCCCGTCCGCGGCATCTCCTTCAAGCTGCAGGAGGAGGAGCGCGAGCGCAAGGATCAGTACGTCCCCGAGGTCTCGGCCCTCGACCCCTCGCAGAACGAAGGCGGCCTCCTCCAGGTCGACGGCGAGACCAAGGACCTGCTCAAGCACCTCGGCGTAAGTGTTTACAATCTGCTGGGACGTTCTGGATTGGGGTGATTTCTAACAGGATGGCTCGTTTTTTAGTTCGACTCGATTCCTGTCAACGTTGTTGCCGTCGCTCAGTCCCAGGGCCCCGAGCGCCGCTTCGGCAACCGCCGCCGCGACTAAGCGCATCGTTTCATTTGTCGTTGGGAAAAAAACAATTCAAAAGCAGGATTCACGAACGAGGGAATACTTTGATACACACACTACTACATTTTTTGGGTTTTTTGCATGGCCGTTTTAGTGCCGCGGATGTTATGACGACTTGGCGTCTGGAATCGGTTAGCGAAAGTGCTTAGATCTCTCAAAGAAAAGATCTTTTCGCCCCCATTAGGTGTCGCCAGATGGCGAGGGCCGGGCTCTTCCTCTTTCGAGGAAGGCTTGGTCCCTCGCTGGACGGCTTGATCGCCATGTCTCCTCTTGCTGGGATGCTCCTCGTGCCATTGTGCGTGCCTGTGAGAAATGAAGTTGAACAGCTTCATGTCTGGGTTGTTCCCCAAAGACAGATTGACACGAATTGCACAAAAGAAGGTCATGTGTTCAGCATCATCAGGTCCTGTCGTATTATTACGTGGCATGGTGTCGACAAGTGTCTTCACAGGGACACATCTTTCTGCATTGGGTATCATTCATGTTAAATCGTAAAAACGTAAAAACGTAAAACCATACGCTAAGCACCCAATTCGCCAAAGTCATTTTGCCTGATGCACATGTAGGATACCTGGGCAGTGCCCTAAAGCCTCATCATCGGTGGGCCGACTCCCCCAATCCCACCCTGTAGCCCTCGATAAGTAAATGGTCCTCGCCATCGGCATCAGCAATCTGCAGATTCCTGATATCCGGCATTCGCGTCTCCTTCTCCTTGAGCGCCACCTGGACCCTCGGCCCGCCACCGCCCCTCTCCCGCGCCAGCGCCGCCTCCGCCTCCCGGCCCTGCCGCGCCTGCTCCTCGATCTGCAAGTCCGCCAGGCCCCTCGTCGCGCCCTCGAGCTCGCCCTCCAGACGAGCCTCGTCCAGCAGCTCGATGCCAATCTCCGGGCAGCCGGCGCGCTCCCACGCGGCGGCCTCGGACAGCTGGACCTTGACGTAGAGGGCGCGGCGGGCGCAGGCCTGGGAGCACCAGCGCTCGAGGTCCTCGCGGCGGACGATGCGGCCCGCGGCGGTGATGGCGCCCACGCGCCGCCGGCGCCGGCGTCGCGGTGCGGCGGCACAGCGCGTACCCGCACAGCCCGTTGACGTGCCGCTCGGCGACGAGGTCGTCGTAGTCGGACGGCTGGAAGAGCCGCACGTGCGTCTTGAAGCCGGCGACGTCGGAGGGGGAGGGGCGCGCGGCGGCGTCCGGGCCCGGCTGCGAGGGGCGCGACAGCGGGTACTCGGAGAGCAGGACGAGGCTGTCGAGGATCTCGGCCTCGAGGTCCTTGCGGTGCTGGATGACGCGCGCGTGCTGCAGGGCGATCTCGCGCTGGTCGGCGGCGCGCTGGGTGGCGGAGGAGCCCTTGAGGATGCCCCGGAGCTCTTTGATCTTGCTCTCCATTGTTTGGAGTGTAGTGTGTGGGATGAAGGATGGAAGAAAAAAAGGTAGTAGTGTTGTTATGAAGCTGTGTTTGGTAAAGGTTGACGAGAAGCTTCAGAATTCCACTGCTGACCAATTAAGTGGAGGTTGACGAGCCGTTCAGCGGGCACGGTTTACTTTGACATGCTCCTTGTTACACGCGTTTGCTGTGCCTATTATTCGTCCATTACAGTGCTATTTATTCACTCTGAAGAACAATTTACCTCGTTTTCCCAGGAAAGCTTGCTTGGGCAATGAAATAACTGACTAGAGTACCGCCCCGTGTAAGTAGGTCGTCACAGGTGTGCTCTTCTCCAAACAAGAAACTCAACCCTTCTCTGCCCACAGCTAGGTCATCTGACTCTGACTCGAGCAAAATCACTTTCTGGCTCTGAGCCTCACATAAAACTCGCTCTGGAAAAAAATGCCGCTATTATGCACCTTCCAAGGCTTTGTTGGGTCGCAGATGGAAATGTCGAATTGGCGGAGAATCTGTCTCATGGGATTAGCAACAACAGACAAACAAACAGCACAGGCAAACATTCATGCCGCCTCTATCTGCATCTTACCTGTACGAAAATTTTGTTCAGCTCGAGCAACGCAATCGGCCGACCGAGACACTGCCAGCGGCCGTGACTGAAGATGAGATCCAGGGTTCCCTCCATCCGACGCAGCACTTCTGGAGTGCTGTCGAGCCAGCGCTCCGGCCGGAACTCGCTCGCGTCGTCTCCCCAAACATCTGGGCGTCGAAATATTCCCCAGACACACCATCCTATGACGGTGCCTCCCGGGATAAAGGTTCCCTTCCAGTGGTGACCGCCAACCGGGACCTCCTTGGACATGACCCCGGCGACTGGGGGAAAGATGCGCAGCCCCTCCTTGATGACTGCCTGGAGGTATGGCATCGATCGCGCAGTCTCATCAGAGATGATGGACTCTGGAAGATGACGCTCCTCAATCTCTTGGTGCAGCCGCGCGAGGATCGCAGGGTTGGTGATGACGTGCAGCAGTGTCGAACGGATAGCGGTCGCGGTGGTGTCGGAGCCGGCAATCCTGCTTGGCGTGTCAGACAAAAAGAATATGGAACAGAGAGTCACCGAGGAAGCTGCTTCTTACAGTTGAAGTAGAATCTCAGACTCAGCCTCCGATTGGTTGATGCCGTGAGCGACAAAAGAGCCGAGCATGTCCCTTCGGACTATGCAGTTTTCGCCAAAGCGCTGTGCTGCAACTTTTTTTGGCGATACTATCGGGAAATGAATGTCAGCGGAACGAAAAAAAAAAAGACATCAGCGCATCTTGGGACCCGTACCGGATGACTCTGCCAAAGCCAAATTTGTCTGCTTCGGACGGCACGATGCCCAGAAGCGGCGAAGCCAGCACACGGACGAGCACCGGAACGGTGGCGGCAATCATGACAATGGAAAGGGCGTTTTCGGTGGTTTCAATGTACCTGTATACGTCCGAGTCTGTCTCGAGGAAGCCAAAGGGCTTACCAAAGGCAAGGTCCGAGATGATATCCATGGTGAAATACTGGACCTTGTGGCCCAGATCCAGGACCTTGTCGCTGTTGGCATACTCGGTGAGCAGAGCCATGAAGCGGTCAATGTTTTGATCAATCTTGTGCTCCAGCCCTTCGACTTCGCGACCCGAATACTGACGAAAGGTGAGCAAGGAGGAATCTTGAACCGTACCCGAGGCACACACAAGGTGGCCATCCGAGGAGGAAGATGTGGACATACCCCGGCAGCCATTTTCGCCCGTAGATTCCTGTGCGCCGCCTCGTCCCTCAAGGACAGGAGATTGTTCCTGGTCGGGTCGAACCTCATGCCATCGTACCAACTGGAGCGCCCAAACTTGGAGCGGATGTTGTATATGTGCTTGATGAGCTCGGGGTCGTCGGTGATGAGGTCGTTTGGGCCGACACGCGCAATAGATCCTTTTCAACAATTGGATTAAAAGTCCATCCCAGTAAGTGAGGGTATGCAGAACCAAGAGCCCGGCAAGGCTGACAGCAACGTACCGTATTTACAAGTCACATCCCAAAGGTCGAGATATGCCCTGCCACTCCACATCGCCCGCACGAGCCAGAGACGGGAGAACGCGGCGAGGAATGGCCCTTTGAAATGTCGGAGGCGCCAATACTGGCAAAGTCTTGTGCCGAGCGACACGACGAGGGCGACTCCCAGTATCGACGAGACGGCGCTGGTCCACGACCAACCTTGAAGGCGTAGGAGAAGATTCTCTATCATTGCCATTCTAGAAGCACGTTCCTGAACTGACTAGGACGGTTTTCGTGCCGAGGAGATTGTTGATCTCGGACAGGATCTCAAGGTGGTGAGCAGCATCTGCTTATACCTTGCCAAGGACCACATTGTAACATGGATGTAATCGCTATAGGGGACTGAGGACTCGATCTTATTGACTACATACGTCAGAGTATTGTATTTTATGCCTACATGCGTCCAAGGCGGCTGTAGATCCGATTGGATTCCGACCGCGTCGAAGCATATGACTGTCATGTGAAGCTGTCAATATCCGATAGGAAAGCCTTGCTGAAATATGTCAAGAATACTCCAAAAAATATGCAGTGTACCTGCAACTTTTAAAGAAGATAGTGAGGTCCTGGATTAATACAAGTGCAACAGATCTAAGGTAGAGAACCCGATGCCGCGTCGCGTCGAGGCAACTTTGCAGGCTCAAGAACTAAACAGTGGTGTCCCTAATGACTCGAGAGGAAGATGTAGTCTTCCAAATAAAAAAGAGGGATGACTTCCAAAAGGTCCAAGTAAGTTTATATTTCTTACTTTACTGTCCAGACACCTTTGCCAGTCATTCGTTCCGTCTAAGTGACAACGGACGCAATAGCAATTTTAGCAAAATACTGATGAGCCAATTCGATTATTTCCACGCGTTTATCTTGTATTTGAATAATTCGTTTTTTTTTAAAAAAAAAACGGAAACCTAGAAAAAGAGACTTGAACAGTGAATCTTGACTTTTTGAGACCAGGAGAGCAGCCCTTCGTCCAACTCGTGAGTGTGGGTGTATGGTAGGAGCACTCTCTGATGCCAAGCTCGGGGATGCCATCACGTACAGCCATATTAACAGATGCCAACTGCCTCGACGATCCAGAAAAGTCCCGATGATTAATATTGGAGTTAGACTAGATTGTGACGCCAGATAATGACTCATAATACCGGTGCCGTTGCTCATCTACTCCTCCCACACGCATCACTTTTACCGCAGCTGGTGGACAGCTCTGGATGACGATCATTTGACTGAGCCACAGTCTTGCGGGAAATACTGCATATATCAAAGAATAAACAAGACCTGCTGCACACACTCGACCCCCACACTGAGGCAGTTGTGACTGACGCTGCTTCAAGCGGAGGCCCGACTGGCATTGTGTCTGCATGCCGCTTACGGCCACTGCTACCCAAGAATTCTGGAACAGGGTCTACATGTTCAGCCGTCTTCAGCTGAATGCGCTATTGCCAAGTCAAAGTCGGAATGGGACGGTAAATCTGGGGATTGGGCATCAGAATGGTGCCCTTGCTGACGGCCTCCTCTCGCTGAGCGGATAGTTGGCTGTTGTGCAACGTAGCATGGGGGAAGAGGAGGCAGTTGCCTTGAAGTATAAAGACTCGTAGTGATAGCTTCAATGTTTGAAGGCTTCTAATCCAGCTACAATCTTTTCCTAAAGTTCCAAAGCAAATAACAGCAATAAACACGGTCCGCCATGCGTTTCCTCACAGTTCTTGCAACCGTCTGCGCCACTGTCTCGGCGATCCCAACCACCGCAGTAAGCATGATACATTTTGTTTTTTTTTCATATGCTTCCGGTTTCTTCGTACTACAAAGGATTTCGATACTGACCATCCATCTAGGAGACCCAGAGCAAGAAGATTGTCGAGCTGTGGCGCGCATACAGCGGCAGTGCCGGCGACCACTTCTACACGACCGACTGGGCCGAGTACAACAACGCCGTGACCCATCTTGGCTACTCTGCCGAGGGTGTTGCCGCCAAGATCTACTCGAGACAGGTTCCGGACAGCATCCCGCTGTACCGGACCTGGTCGCCCGGCGCGGGCGACCACTTCTACACGACCTCGGCGCCGGAGCGCGACAACGCGGTGCGCAATCTCGGGTACGTGGACGAGGGTATCACGGGATACGTCTTCTCCAAGGACTATCACGACAGCAGCCCGCCGCTGGTCCAGTTCTACCGCGCGTACAGCCCGGGACAGCGCGACCACTTCTACACGACCAGCGCCCCGGAGATGGACAATGCGGTGCGGAGGCTGGGGTACACATTTGAGGGCGTCGCTTGTTGGGTGTTCGAGGCTTAAAGGAGGAGGACTGGTTTGACGGAGTGCTCGGAGTGTCCTGCGAGGTGGTGGGTGAGGGAGCATACTGACTGGCAGCTGGGCAGGACTGTTGTGTCTGCTTTAGGATCTTACGACAGTTGCATAACATGACAATTGAACCATTCCTACATGAATTCAATCATGCCATGAGCACGACGGCGGAGTTCCAAAGGGTCTTTGTCCAGTGTACAGAGCGCTAATGCAAGCCATTCATCGGCGGGGTAGAAGTAGAGAGTGGCGGATGCAGAGACGGGTGTGTTTCATGGTCTGGACTGGTCTATGGCATATGATAATATTGAGCTGTGCTGCCAAGTCGGTTATATTGCAATCTAGTAAATAAGGGGGTAAGTAGCGGAAGAGGGCCTGGCTCAAGAGGGTGACCCTTGGGGTGCCAAGATACAGGGCGATACTACACAGATGTCCGATGAGCAATAGGATACTAAGTAGATATTTATCTTTTTTTTTTTTTTTAAAAAAAAAAGCCGAAGACTTTTGTCATGATATTCTCTCTGCGAGCCGGCCACCCGCTATCCGTCGCTGGCCATTCCAGAGCAGCAATTAAAACCTATAACCGGACAAGGCCATGCTTAAACACATTGTTCGGGTCCTGCTCCTTCTTGATCTGGCGCATAAATTCCAAGTTTTCCCCGTAAATACCCTCCAGGCTGAGATGTTTCGGATGGGTGAATGGAAGATATGTAAACTTGGCCGCGGCGTCCACCTCGACCAGCTCGTCTCTCGCTTTCTGTGCCCATTCGACCATCTCCCTCTCCACCTCCTCCTCGCCATCAATGTCCACGATGCCCAGCACGTCTACCGACACGTGCGGCGTGCCGTACGGCGTCACCGACTCCGGGCCGGCGCACGCCGGGCTGTCCGGGCGGACAATGTGCAGCGAGAAGCCGCCGTTGCCCGCCGGCGGGATGCGCGCCGCCTGCGAGGCCAGCACCCGCACGGCCTGCGGCGACAGGCGCGTCAGCGAGACGCTGTGGGTGGTGCCCCGGACGCGCGGCCGGATCAGCCGCGCCAGGTTGCGCAGCACGCCGAGCATCGAGGTCGGCTGCAGCGGGCGGGCCGGGCAGGCGCGGGGCCAGCGCGCCGATCCGCTCGGCCCAGGCGCGGGAGGCGTCCGAGGCCGGGCCGCTCCAGAGGAAGGACAGCGCGAGGACGACGCCGGCGCCGGGGAAGGGCATGATGACGGGCAGCACGCACAGGCTGCGCGGCAGCGGCGCGTGCTCCGCGGCGAGCTTGTCGTAGGCGGTCAGCACGGTGGTGACGGTCTGTTGAAAGGTCCGAGGACTCGAAGAGGAAGACGCCGGACTGGATCTGCGTTTTTTTGTCGAAAAAAGTGTCAGCAGCAAAATCTCTCTCACATCTTATCTGGTGGGCCTGGGATAGTTCTACTACGCACCCCGTCCAGAGGATACACATTGACGGTCAGTTCGACCACGACGCCGAAGAAGCCGGCACCCCCGCGCACCGCCTTGAGCAGCCGCTCGTCCGCCTCGACCAGCCGGCCCTCGCCGTTGACCAGCGTGGCGCCGACGATCTGGTGCGCGCCGATGCCGTAGCGGGCGTCCAGCGGGCCGTAGCCGCCGCCGATGCTCCAGCCCGCGAAGCCGACGGCCGCGCCGGTGCCGGTGACCGCCTGCAGGCCGAGGGGCTCGAGCCCCGCCAGGAGCTGCTCGCTGGTGAGGCCGGCGCCGACGGTGGCGGTGGCGGTGGCGCGGTCCGGGCGGTGGACGTCGAGGCGGGTCAGGCGGCGGAGGTCGAGGAGCAGGGCGCCGGGGCGGACGAAGCGGCGGTGGGCGTCGTGGCCGCCGCCGCGGAGTGAGCGGGTGGGAGGCGGCGAGGCAGGCGGCGACGACGGACTGGACTTGGGCGGGCGAGGAGGGCAGGGCGATGGCGGAGGGGGGGCCGGAGGAGGAGGAGGAGGAGGCGGCGGCGGCGGCGGCGGCGGAGGGGCCGGGGCCGGTGTAGCTGTCGGAGACGGAGGAAAAGGCGGCGTCGGCGGGGGTGAGGAGTTCTACGCCGGAGGAGCGGAGGGAGTCGAGGGGGGCTTCGGACATGGCGGGGGAGATGGCGGACGAGGTCGTCTGTGATGGGTGAGGAGGGGAGGAGGCTTGTTGGTGATGCAGGGACTGGGAGGCTGCTGGAGGATATGGAGGATATGGAGGATATGGAGATGGAGGTATATATACAGGTCGTCTCAAGGCCACGGCAGAGGCGGATGTGACTCTGACAGCAGCAGAAGCAGCAGTAGTAGCAGCAGCAGCAGAAGTAGCAGAGAATCCTCGGCACCTTGGTAGCATGGTTGGGCTCTCTGTCTGAGTGGTGCTGGGGGCACTATGGCCAGGCCAACTCGAGGATTTGATTCGTTGCTAGGCGTGGTAGGTGTGGCCGGGTGAGGGGTATCTGGGCAGATCTACGGGAGGAATGAAATCATTGTCCGACGCCAGAGGGTTCTTGTTGGGTTATAAGATAAGATGCCCTCCCTGCATGTACCTATGTAGACGTCATATTGCCACTGACGGATGCTACCCTGGTCAGCTTCTGCAGCAGTGGCTAGGAAGGAGATGGTGTGCATGTAAGCCGAGCATGTCTTGGATGTTTTTTTTTTGTTTGGAGAAGCTGTTGAGAAGCTACAAGAGTAAAAGATGAAGCAAGCACCAGTCGATATTAAAGTTGATGTAAAGAAGAAATGAGACTCAGTCACAAGCCCTGGAAAAAGTGCCGCCACCACCGTGATGAACTGAACTCAACCCCCGCATCGTGCCGATCGGTAGTTGGCAGTAACTAGTTGCGTATTAGTTTCGTTACCTAGTTACCTGAAGTTACATAAAAACAGAAAACAAGGCTGCGCCATTTTGGCTCGCTCCCTTTCCTTGGTCTCCTCTCCCGCCGCGAAAGTGGCTGGGCGGGCCGGACATTGAATGGCTTTGGTCTCTGTTTCTGCGAGGTGAAACACAATAAAATACCCTAGCCAACTAGCCAGGTTTCTCGTGGAAGCAACTCGAGCGATGAAAGGATTCAGGGTCCAGTGAGACCACCGCTAGCTGTCTGTGGTCATGTCATGTTGGTCGCGTCATGACCCAGGCCAGATTGTGGTTGTGTGGGAGAAGGAGAGGAAAATGATGCAAGGAAATGAATCACCAACTAAAAAAACAAAGGGGGAAAGTGACATGGCATCACGGAGCTGATTAAGAGGCGAGTTGCACTGCAGTTACATCGCAGCGCGTATTCGTATTCTGCACCACCTCGTCTGGCCCTCCCTGCCTGTGTTGCGTCAAGCTGTCCACGCCATGTATTTATTTATTCATTTATTTTTACGGATTTATTCGGCTGAATACCAAGCCAAATCCGACTTGTCTTTACTCTGTACAAGTGCAGGATCTTACCACCGCCAACTAGTTGCTGCCAAGACACCATCTCGGTAGGTCGGCAACCAACAACCCAATCCTCAATCGCGTCAACAATACCCCGTTTCTTACAATCTTCACCTCAACCACCATCATACCGATTTCCCGTGCTGCCGATAAGTCTCATTCAATACCATCCTTGCCCTCAACCTCGACCTCGGTCGCGCCATGGCCCAACACAGCAGCTGTCTAGCGCCAGACCATCCATCCGTCCACTCGCATTCAACTCTAGCAAATAGCTCCTTATTGTTACTTTTCGCCTATACGGGCCAGGCCATCTCCTACTTGTTTAGGTTACATAAATCCGCAAATACTTGTGGGGAGCCTCAACTCGACCAACGCAACTCAACTCGCGCACTGACATCGGTTCTCGCTTCTTCGTTCTTTCCATCGCCTTCCCCCCTGAAATCATGACACGGGAACAAGGAAAACGGAAACCTTGCTCTAGACTCCCCTTGTCCTATTACCACCCAATACCCGCTGTGGGTAACCCTGAGAGGCTCCTGGCTTTGTCACGATGGCACACATGGCGTGATGTACCACCCGACCTTCCACATCCAGCATGCTTACTGACCTTTGAGAGGAGACTTTGCTCTTGTTACCGAGATGCTCACCTTGCTGATCTCTCTTTACCTACCTCAAATGATCAACAGCTGCCGTGACGGGCTAGCTTGTAGTTCTTCTGTCAAGGCGTATCACAACGTGACAATGGACTCCCTCTCAACCACGAGTACCGCGGGTCATGAGTCACCAGGAGCTTCGTGACAATGATGTCGACAGGTTCCTCAGCCAAGAGAGCGCCAAGTAACGGCTGGCGCCGCGACTACAAATAGACTGACGCCTCCCGCCGTCTCTTGGCAGATGCTATCTCTTGGCATCTACATTAACCAACCCCCCTCCCCCTTCTTCCACGACCCCTCTCATCCTTGGCCTCTACACAAGCCACAATGAAGACCGCCGGAACCCTCTTTGCCCTGGCCGCCGCCGCCGGCACCGTCATTGCCGTGCCGGCCATGCCCACCACCACCGATGGCCTCGTCTTCAAGGTGAAGGCGCATAAGAACCCGGCCCGGCGACACCCCGTCGCCGACGCGCACTACGTCCTCCGCAAGTTCGCGACCCCGGACACCATCGAGGCCATCGAGGCCGACCTGCAATCCCGCGTGGCCTCGGGGCGGCTGAGCCTTCGCGGCGAGAACGCGACCGTCGGCGCCAACCCGCACGGCAACACCCCCGGCGTCGACACCTCGTACCTCGCCGAGGTCAGCATCGGCACGCCGCCGCAGAAGCTGTTCCTCGACTTCGACACGGGCTCCAGCGACCTGTGGGTGTTCAGCACCGACACCAAGTCGTCCGAGGTGCAGGGCCAGACGCTGTACCGGCCGGCCAACTCGTCCTCGGCCCGGAAGCTGCAGGGCGCGACCTGGCGCGTCGGCTACGGCGACGGCAGCCAGAGCCGCGGCATCGTCTACCAGGACACGGTCACGATCGGCGGCGCCACGGTGACCGACCAGGCGGTCGAGTCCGCGCAGGACGTCTCGTCGCAGTTCAGCCGCGACGCCGGCAGCTCCGGCCTGCTCGGGCTCGCCTACGACGTCGGCAACACGGTCAGCCCGGCGCCGCAGAAGACGTGGTTCTCCAACATCATGGCGCGGCTCGCGGCGCCGCTCTTCACCGTCCGCCTCAAGCACCAGGACGTCGGCTCGTACAACTTTGGCTTCGTCGACGGGGACCAGTACAAGGGCAAGATCGCGTACACGCCGGCGTACACGGACGAGCTCGGCCACCGCCTCTTCAACGCGAGCGGCTACGCGGTCGGCGGCGCGGAGCTCAACGCGCGCGTGATCCGGGGCACCGCGGACACGGGCACCTCGCTCGTGTACCTGCCGGCGGCCGTGGCCGACGAGTACTGGGGGGAGGTCGACTCGGCGGAGAAGGTGCAGGTGGCCAACGGCCAGTACCTGTACCTGTTTGACTGCGACGTGAAGCTGCCCACGTTCTCGTTTGGCGTCGACACCGGCCGCATCACGATCCACAGCGAAAACCTCAACTTTGCTCCCAACGGCGGCGGCAACTGCGTCGGCGGCATCGGCGGCATCCCGGGCTCGCTGGCGATCTGGGGCGACGTTGCCTTGAAGTCGGGCTTTGTCGTCTTTGATGACGGCAACAAGCAGCTCGGTTGGGCCGAGGGTAGATGATGAAGAGTTTCTACGTGGATGTTTATGCATAATTTAAAGAAAAAAAGAAAAAAAAGAAAAAAAAGGGAAAAGAAATCATCATGATCAACATGTATCAAAGCGTCCAGCTTCATCATCTCAAGCGAGCGGCAAGCTCGGCTTATTATCAAAGAAAAAAATTGGCTTGCTATTTTGATAAAATTCGGAATGCTATAGCAGTACTCAATCTACCTCGTCTCATTGGCTCAACAGGTATTAAATAAACAATTATCAGATACCCTCATATAACCTCCACCAACTTACAAGACTGGCCGTTCATAACGCGGCCCATCTGCCACAGACATGAAACCAAGACATATACCGTTGGCAGTTTCAATGTGTCATGGGATATAGTTTTCAACACCCGAATCACACTGCATAATAACATCCTTATCGCTGACGGGTTTGATGCCCCTGCTGTTCATGCACATGTTGTATCTGTATGCAGGGTATTTATCTTATTTAAGTAGAGCACCGCCACATGTATCGTCAACAAGTGTGGCGCTGTCACCAAAGTACCTGCCCTCCCTCGGACGATCTTGGTGGCTGGAGGGGCTCCCCCGCTAATTCTGCCTTTTTCCCCTGTGGTTTCAGTTGTCTTTATTGTTAGTGTTGTCTGTGGGGATATAGCACGCAGAAAAGCTACATCTAAGCTGTCTGGTCTGTAATCCATCCCCGTCTGGAAACACCATTTGATGCCTGTTCAACGCATAAATCTGGCTACAGCAAACAAGTCACCTACTTAATCTAACTAGGTAGTTAGTACCTACCTACCTAGATACCTACTAACCTAGACGCCGTCTGCCGTGGGAGGGGGGGGGGGGCCTCCCGCTGGCCCCGCCTGGAGCTTCAGTGGCTTCAGTGGGTGGCTGAGGCATTCATCATTCATCACCCACCGCCTTCCTTCGCTGACGTCGTCGCCTCTCCACATCCCATCCCATCCCATCCATCCATCCATCCCATCCATCCCACACAGCGGCAACGCAGTACCTTGGAGCTTCCCTCCTCACTCATCTTTCTGCCTGAACCTGCGCCTCCCTAGCTGCTCGTTCGTCGTCCCCCTTTCTGCAGACGACCCCGCCGTCCTACATTTGACAACTCATCTCCATTCGTCGTCTTTGTTCTGCCTCTTCCTCCCAAGTCGTTCGCCGCTCCCCCAGGCAGCCTCGCCCCACCTTGCCCCCCCCGACGCAATCTCCCTAACGAAACTCGCCAACAAAACATCTCAACTGATCTGCTTTGACGCGCCAGCTGCTGGAGGACAGGCCGTCGTGTCCTGTGAGACGTCCGCAATTCACCATGGCCGCTCCCTTCAAGGTCAAAGCTCTCTATGACTACGCCTCACCCCATGAGGACGACCTCAACTTTCCCATCGGCCAGGTCATCACCGTCACCGACGAGGAGGACGCCGAGTGGTACGGTGGCGAATACGTCGATGACGATGGCGTCAAGAAGGAGGGCATCTTCCCTCGCAACTTTGTCGAAAAGTTCGAACCTACGCCACCTCCCCGCCCTACCCGGACGCGACCGAAAAAGCCAGACGATGCTCCAACTCATCCGCAACAACCCGAGCCCGAGTCAGAGAAGCCAGCTCCGGTGCCCATATCCGTCGCTTCCCCGACTACGGCATCAGCCCCCCCCCCTCCCCCTCGGGATGAGCCCGAACCTGAGCCAGAAGTAGAGGAGCAAAAATCACCGAAGCCAAGCTTGCCGCCAGTGCCAGTACCAGCACCCGCGGCGGCGGCGGCCGCATCATCAAGGGCTCCCGTCACAAACATCGACCAGCCCCCAAAGCCTGCTCCGCGCGAGACGCCGGCAGTGGATCCAGCCCCGGCTCCGAAACCAAAGCCTTCCGGTCCCCCGCCCGTCGCTGACAAGCCAAGCAGCAGTTCTTTCAAAGACCGCATTGCTGCCTTCAACAAACCCTCCGCCGCCCCCATTGCGCCCTTCAAGCCTAGTGGTCTTGGTGGTTCAAGTTTTGTCAAGAAGCCCTTCGTCCCGCCGCCGCCCAGCCGCGACGCCTACGTTCCCATCCCGCGCGAGCAGGTTACCTCAAAGATTTATCGCAGATCCGAAGACCCCGAAATCAGAGAGCAGGAGGCACAGAACCAAGAGCAGGCTGAAAAGGCTGGGCTGTTTTCGTCCGAGACCAAGCATGAAGGTGGCGTGGAAGAAGAGGAACAGCCTAAACCGACCAGCCTCAAGGAGCGCATTGCCTTGCTTGCAAAGCAACAGCAGGAGCAAGCCCAGCGACACGCCGATGCTGCTGCCAGAAAGGAGAAGCCCAAGAAACCGGCCAAAAAGAAACCCGAAACAGCAGCGAGCGAGCCCACGGAAGAAGCCCAAGAAACCGCTGCCGATCTCGCACCGCTCGAAAGAAGAGACACTGAAACCACGATTGGCCGCACCTCACTAGAGGAGCAAGCACCTGCTCAGATGCCACCCCCGCCGAGGCGCAAGGCGTCTCGGGGCCCGGCTGCTGAATTTCCGCGTGATGGTAATGAGGCAGATATGTCTGGGGCAGGTGATACAACCGAGGGCCAAGATGACACATCGGAGCGTGAGGAAGAGGGAGAATCATCTAAGCATCGTGCTTCAGAAGCTGCCCCTACCTCTCCCGCTTTGGCCCGCGCACTTGCGACCAAGGACGACCAACACAAGGCCGTCGAGGAACCGCGGGTTGGGGAGGAACAAGGAGAGGAAGGAGAAGAAGAAGAAGGAGAAGAAGAGGAGGAAGCGGAGGAGGAGGAGGATGTTGACCCCGAAGTTCGACGAAAAGAAGAGCTTCGCGCGAGGATGGCCAAAATGAGTGGTGGCATGGGTTTTGCCGGCATGTTTGGAGCTCCCATGCCTCCTGTTGGCGGTCTGCCCAAGCGAAGCAAGCCAGAGAAGGCCCCGAAGGATGAGGCAGAGAGCCGTGCGGATGACACACAGCGATCTGCGCCTCCGATCCCGACCGCCATGGCTTTACCCGGCATGGGAGGCCTGAAAAAATCGCAGGAGCCCGAAACTGATCGGCAGGAGGCTGAGAAGTCTCCCGCCGGCCTGCCGCCCCCCCCTCCTGTCCCTAGTCGGGCGCCAGCTATACCTGAGCCAGTCGACGCAGAGAGAGAAGAAAGCGACGACGACGACATTACTCCCGGTCCAGCCTCTCGCTCCGACGTGCCGCGAGCTGCTCCTCCGGTTCCTGGCGGTCGCCCTGCGCCACCCCCCGTTCCTTCAGAGCGTGAGTAGACGTATTTTCTGCGAGGATGTGCTTCACTAACACTTCTGTAGCGCCTCGACTCCCTGTGCCAACTCCGGCGCCCGCTGTAAAGTCAGCGACCGAAGGCTCGGAATCGGACGATGAGCTGTCTGCTGGTAGGGATCAGCCCGAGGCCGCGTTGGCGCAGTCTCCTCGACTTCCGCTGAGATTACCACCCCTGTCTCCTCATTTTGAGGATCTCACATCTTCGAATAAGCGAAACAGCCGACCGCCTCCTCCTATCCCGGGTGCAGCACCAGCCTTACCCCCAGCTGCCAGCCGACCACCCCCGCCACTACCTCCAGGTGGTGGCCTTAGTCGCCAGTCGACTGCTGATATCCCACCCGTTCCACCATCCAGACCTGTACCAGCTGGGGATGAGCCTGGCGAGGAGAGCACCGAGTATGAGGGTGACTATGATACCGACATTGCGTCTTCAGCCCCGCACAAGGACGCGTTGAAAGCTCATGCCCGTGATTCAAGCGTGGATGACAGCTTACTCCAGTCGCCTACGACTGACGTTCCTCAAAACCGACCCCCTCCTATCCCGCCTACTTCACCTCCGCGAGCTGTTCCACCTCCGGTACCCTCAATGGCTTCGGTAGAAAGCAAGCGGCGATCGGTCGATGTACCCCGTGCCGCTCCTCCGCCTCCGCCAATCGCCGTCCCATCCGTGACGGATTATGACCCCTATAATTACACCTCTCCCACTACAGGCGGAGGCTCAAGTAAAGCCCCCAAGATCGACGAAGAAGCATACTTTGCAGATACCGCCGCATCGCCTGCTGCTACTCCCACCACTGACCGACGCCTACAACCGCCGCCAGCGGGCCCGAGATCTGGTGGTCGCCAGTCTATGGAGGGTACACGAACGAGTACTAGCAATAGGCGCTCCATGGATCTCCACAGACAGTCGCTGGAGTCTGGATTCATTGCCAACGACGTTGACCTGGCTGTCCAGAGTGGCTGGTGGAAGCAGGCAAACCAGCTTCCACCTGTGTTGCAGGGGCGCCGTGATATTTTTTTCGAGTCAGAGGAATCGACAACAAACAACCAGGGGGCGAAGACGATTATCACGCGCGAAATCTTCGTTTTGTACCAAGATTACTCACAGACAATCATTACTGTCAGATTCGATCCCTATAACCCTGCCGATGTTGAGCTAGACCAGAAGCAAGAAGGCCCTCCCCGCACCCTCCGCCAGGATGAGATGGAGGATTTCCATGACCGATTCGGTCGTCAGATTTTTGATGCCGCGAGCGCCAAGAAGGACACCGTAGTTGGCGATGGCTCGCCGCAAGGCCTAATTCTTGAGCTGCTCCAGCCCTTGAATGGTGCACTGTGGCCTGTGGGAACCCGCGCGTACGGCGCCCTCGTCTACTCGAACATGGCCAATGCCTCGACGCAGCAGTACGATGTCATCCGACCCGGCGACATTGTGTCGTTTCGCAACAGCAAGTTCCAGGGCAAGCACGGTGCGATGCATGCCAAGTACAGCGCCGAGGTGGGCAAGCCGGACCACGTAGCCATCGTGGCCGAATGGGACGGCACCAAGAAGAAGCTGAGGGCCTGGGAGCAGGGCCGAGAGAACAAGAAGGTCAAGGTGGAGAGCTACAAGCTGGATGACCTGCGCAGCGGCGAGGTCAAGGTCTGGCGCGTCGTGGCACGCAACTGGGTAGGATGGAATAGCCAGCCTTAGTGGAGCTGGATGAGCGGAGGAGTGAAGGGGGGAGTGAACAGGCCGCCATATTTGCAAGTTTTGTTGTAATGAAATTCTTTTTTTTTTTTTTCGTTCTGTGATGCTATTGATTCCCTGTCTGGTAAATAGGCTCGCTTGAGTTGGAATTTATGTGTGATGTCCTGTCCAGTCTGAGGAAGTTGGTAAAAGCATGACCATGGTGCATTTCTTGCTACTCTGTCGTTGTACTCATCAAGCTATATTATACAATCCCTTTCAAAAGCAAATGCGAATACTGTTTTGCGTTCGCGGCATTCATCATGGACATCCATTCCAGATCCCTCCCTCCCTTCCTTCCTTCTCCCGCCCACCCTCCTCCATCAGCTGCCAAACTTAAGCTGCATCAGCAACCTGTTGAGCCCGCCCGCCCTCGCCGGCCGGTACGCCTCGCCCGGCGCCAGCAGCTCCTCCTCCGCGCCAGCCGCGCCGTCCACCGCGGCCGCGGCGCCGGCTCCTCCGCCCTCCTCCCACGCCTGCAAAAACACCTCGTCCACGCTGAGCCCGCTCCAGCGCGGCCACCACCCTGCTCCATCGCGGCGCGCACGCCGGCCGCGGCGGCCCGCAGCGCGCGCAGCGTCGCGGCCGCCTCGGCCTCCTCCGACGAGAACGAGGACATCACGCCGGCGTCGGCGGCGAGGTCGGCGGCGGCGAAGAGCGCGTGCAGCCGGTGCACGTGCGCGGCGAGCTGGTCAATGTGCGCGAGGAGCGCGTGCAGCGGCCACGTGTACGAGGGTTGCGCGAGGAGGAGCCGGTGCACGAGCGTGCCGAGGTACACGGCGTGGCCGGTGGCGAGCGTCTGCTGGTCGTGTCGGTGGCGCGGCGCGGCGGTGGCGGCGGCGGAGGAGCTGGTGGTGGGACGGCTTGTGGTGGCCGGGTGGGGGCGAGGTCCGGATCGATGCCGGGGAGAGTCGTTGCGGTGGTGGTGGTGGTGGTGGTGGTCTTCGTCGTCGGTCATGTCCATTTGATCGGCGGGGGGGACGGCATCTTCGACCACCGCCGCCGCCGCCGCCTCCTCGTGCTGGGCCTCGCCGGCGAGCCAGGCGCGGAAGCCGCGCCACAGGCCCTCGACGACCTCGGTCTGGAAGTACGTCTCGGTCTCGCCGAGGAAGAAGACGGCCGCGCTGGCCGTCGTCCACATCTCACGGAGCACCTCGGCGCGCGCGGACCAGCGCTCGCGCAGCTCGCGCGCGTACTCGCCGGCGCCGCGCGGGCCCGGGAAGTGGCGGCGCAGCGAGGTCAGGCGCCACAGGTCGGTGAGGCGGACGTGGGCGCGGCGCAGCGCGACGAGGTACGCGTTGACGCGGCCGTAGACGCGCATGTCGGACGGGGCGAGCACCATGTCGACGGCGGGCGGCAGCCGCATCGCAAGCGTCACCGGCGCGGAAAAGAGCAGCGCGTCAAACGGCGGCCCGTCGTCGTCGTCGTCGTCGTGTTCGTGTTCGGCGGGCGTGTCCGGTCGCGGCGCCTTGACGAGCTGCAGCCGGAGCAGCTCGCGCGCGCGGTCCAGCAGCGCGTCTTCCCCGCCGGCGCCCGACTGCTGCTCGAACGAGGAGAGCGAGGCCCAGGCGCGGGCGAGGGCGGCGGAAGACCNTGCGGACGCGCTCGTCGGCCTCGTGGGTGATGGCGGTGGCGAACTCGCCGCGGCCGAGCAGGAAGAACTCGCGCAGGAGCTGCATGGTGGCCGTGACCTCGGACAGCGGCAGGATCTGCTCCAGGATGTCGCGGGACAGCGAGCGGCGGATGTCGCGGACGACGCCGGTGAAGCCGGCCGAGTTGAGCGGCGAGGCGAGGTCGGCGACGGCCTGCAGCTTGGCGGCCGTGTTGTGGAAGCCGCTCGCGGTCGAGAGCGTCGTGCTCCGCGCGCGGATCTGGTTCAGCGAGCGGCCGATGAAGAGCATGGAGCGGCCCGTCGCGGGGGTCACGAACGCCGGGAGCAGCTCCGGGACGACGACGTAGTCCTCTTCTTCGTGGGCGCCGTCGGCGGCGGCGGCGGCGGCGGTCACCCCTCTGGCGGCGGTGGTGGCGTGCACGAAAAAGTCGTCCTCGCCGCTGCTGGCGTCGGCGCTCGGCAGCCGGCCGTAGAAGATCCAGGCGGAGACCTGCCGCAGCCACGCCGTCTCCGCGGCGGCGACCAGCGTCCGCGCGGCCTCCTGGACGTCGCGGTACGCTCTGCAGCTCCGCGCGCAGGCGGTCGATGGCGCGGGCCCCCCAGCACGGGCGGCCGCCGCCGTCCTCGTTGTCGTCCTCGAGGAAGCGCACCACCTCCCAGAGCCACTCGAGGCGGCGCGTCCACGGCTGGAACTCGCCCATGACGGCCGTCAGCGGGACGATGCCGTAGGCGCCGACGAGCCCCGCGTCGTGCCGCAGGATGCCCGCCTCCACCTCGAGGACCTTGCGGCGCAGCGCGGCGAGGTGCACCGACTGCACGGCGGTGGCCACCGCGCGGCAGACGGCGGACGGGTGCGAGGCGGCGACGCGGGCCGCGTGCTGGGAGAGCTTGATGTGCAGGTCGGACAGGTGCGCGGCGGAGGCGAGGAGTTGCCGCTCGGATGGGGAGAGGGCGGAGGCGGAGGCGGAGGCGGAGGGCTCGGTGTCGGAGAGCTGGGCGGTGAGCAGCGGCGAGGGGTGCCCCGAGAGGGAGAGGAGGATTTCGTGAAGCATTTTGATGTGGATGGATGGTCTGTGGATTTCAGTCAATGCACCTTTACGATTTTTCTTGCAAGGGCTGCAACGTACTGTGTGGCGGCGAGCTTTTTGGGTGAGGGTGAAGCTGTTTGTTGTGGCAGGATCTGGAAGAAGCACCTCAACGCTGCTGAGGGGGATGCGCAGCAGCGCAGCAGGTTTCGGTGCACATGAAAGAGGTACTACAGAGCTCTTGAGGTTTTGAGTGATTCCTCGGGATCGTGTAGCTTGTTTCTGGAATTGTGCGATGTGACTCCCAATCTTGTCCAAGTGAAGATTGGGAGACGCGACGCGCCGGTTAACTGCCCCGCGGCTCCACGTGATGCCATCAAATTGCGAAATTATTGTCAACCGCGATTTTATTTTAATTTTGTCAACCAAAAAGCTGATTATCATGTATTTCAATCGTAAGTCATACTATTCTGTCTTATTTTCACTCTTTTTGTAGTCTTCTTCCGCTCCAGTGCTTACAACTCAATGCACCCGCCCCCCCCCCTACATGGTGGACTCAACATCGCGCCGAGATTATCTGGACGGCTTCTTGCCCTTCGAGTCACCCGCAGCAGCAGCAGAGGCCGCTGCCTTGGCAGGGCCATTGGCCCCGGCTGCAGAAGCCCCGTCGTACCCCCTGACGTACACCTTGCCGCCGTCCTTGACCTGGCCGACCAGCATGCCCTTGGCGACGCTCTTGAGGATGGCGCGCCTCGACACGCCCGTGACGTCAATGTAGACGAGGCCGACGTTCTTGAAGCCGCCGCCAATGTTGCGCGCGGCCTCGCCCGCGTCCGGCCCCCACCTGTGGCCGACGACGGTGGACACGCTGCTGGACGTGCTGTTGAGCAGCGTCTTGCCGGCGTGCTCGGCGCCGTCGACGATGGTGTTGAAGGCCATGAGGCTCTTGTTGAGGATGCCCGGCTTGTAGCTCTCGATCAGGTTGCCGTCCTTGTCGTAGCCGCGGGCGCGCCCGTCCTTGCGGCGCACGCCGGCGGCGAGGTTCTGCGTCACCCGGCTGATGGAGCCGACGGTCGAGGCCGAGAGGCCGGCGGCCTTGGAGGAGAAGTGGTTGATGCGCCGGATGCGCTCGTGCGTGGCCGGCGTGAAGGTGACGGGGTTGGCGGCCGGCTCCGTCTTGTGCGTGAAGCTGTCGGCCTGGTTCTGCAGCATCTTGCCGACGTAGTCCGAGGTGGTGATGAGGAGCCGCGAAGCGCGGGTGGCGCCGCTGACAAGAGATGACTTTTTGTAGGCTGGGTGGACCGAGTCCTCGATGTAGTCGTACTCGGCTGGCTCGACCGAGATGTTGTGTGAGCCGTCCTCGGGGAGGCTAATTTCTACCGGGTCTAGACCGGGTCATTAGTGATGACGAACGCCTTTGGGGGGGTTTTATTGACTCCTGAGCTTACCCTTGGTACCAGGGCGGACGCGACTGTCCTCGACAACCTTGAAGCCGTCGCTCAGCTCGCCGATGACGCTCCCGTCCTCCTCGTCGACCAGCACGATCCGACCACCGACGTGGGAGCTGGCGCTGCCCTGGACGTACGCCTCCCCAGCCTCGAAACTCGCCGGGTTGTACGGCGGGGGCGCCTCGCCGCTGGCCTCCCTGGCCTTGGCCTCGGCGGCCTTGGAGCGCGGGGGTTTGGGCGGCGGCGCGCGCTCGAGGAACGCGGTGCACTGGGCGAGTATCGTCTCAAAGGTGTCGACGTCCTCCTGGACGCCGGGCCGACTGCTGACGGCGGGGAACTCGAGGCGCGTGAAGGCGCCGCTGTTGGGCCCCAGGTCCCAGCGCGGGATCAGGTAGCTGCTCGGCGGCTGGTGGTAGATCTGTGTCGTCGCGGGCATGGGCAGGTCGAGCTCGGGCGGGAGGTGCAGGTGGAGGTAAAAGTCCTCCTCGCCGGTGCCGGCGCCGCCTGTGACGCCGGAGGGGTCGGCGAAGCCGGACGAGGTTGGGACCATGAGGAGGGAGAGCGTTTGCGGGCCCGAGGGCGTGAGGGACTGTTCGTCGCCATTGGAGATGTGGTAGGCCTTGATGCCGTTTACGGCGTAGAGAAGCTTCGGGTCCTGGAGATGATGGTTATGGATAGTTAGCGACTCCAAGGGTGCGTGTGGAGAGGAGAGCATCGTGTGACGATGGACTTGCATTGTGTCCAGAGGCCATGATGGAAGTGGCGCAACAAGCTGTGTGAATGGTGCTGTTGAAGAGGGCTGGTGATGTAGATGGAGAGCGGCGACGTGGAAGCTGCGGTAAGGATGGAAGGGAAAGAAAATGGACAGAAATAGAAACAAGCACAAATGTTGAAGGGGTTGAAACACAAATGGCCAGGATTGGTGCAGCAAGCGCTGGAGTTGAATGGCCCAACACAAGCACAGGCACAAGCACAAGCAGATGAGGCCTCCTTGGAAGCAGCAGCGTCATTCATTGGTGGCGGCGGGCTGCCTCTTGTGTGGCGGCGCCCACTACTAAGTTATTAGCGGTGGATGAGGGGTAATTTAGCCGCTGAAGAGGGGGCGCTAATTAAGGTTAAATGGTAAAATACAGTGGGTGGCCGCACGACTTGTCTGCCCGAGGTACAGGTATCTCACTTATTCCATACCTTGAGCATCTTATATCCGCGGTATTCTGTACATCTTGGAGTATTTCACACGCCTCAAGTATTCTATATATTTTTCAAACTTTTCAAGTCTAATTGTCTTGGCTTTCGCAATATCTCAACTAGTACAGGGACAGGTCAAATCTGACAGGGGTCAATACAGTTGCCACCCCCCACTGTCGATGCTGGGGATTATATTCTGCCCGAGTATGGATGGTTACAGGTAGAATACACATGCACATTCCACAGCGGGTGCGGCCAGGCTTGAAGGAAACGTCGAGAAGCAAAGAAATATACAGACCATGCGAATACCAGATATTAATCAGGCTTATTATCTATTCAGAAAAAAATTAAATTTTTGTAATCCACGACGCGGACATCATCGCGAACCTTGACAATCTCAGACGCGAGGACTTCACACCTAGTCAACACAGTCTATATTCTATATTCCGGCACACGGTATCTATTTTGCTACAAGTATTACAAAATATTACAAATAAATTACATGCATTGCCTAGACCTTAAGACGCTCAGCTTCAGCCTCTTTGCCCTCAGCCTCTTGTCCTTCAGCCTCTTCCTCTCCCTCCTCCTCCTCCTCCTCCTCCTCCTCAGTCCTAACCTTGTCCCCCTCCTCGACCGGCCTACGCACCGCCGGCGAGCGCATCTGATTCTCCATCAGCTTGTTAAACTCGCTCTCCCTGTCCGCCGACAGCGCCGCGTACGTGCCCGTCTCCGCCACCCTCCCGTCCCCGCCCAGCACGATCAGCAGGTCCGCCTTCTCAATCGTCGACCGCCGGTGCGCAATCGCCACCGTCGTCATCCCGCCCGCAAACACCCGCCCCAGCGCCTCGTTGACCAGCGCCTCCGCCTCCGCGTCCAGCGCGCTCGTCGCCTCGGTCCAGCAGCAGCACCTCCGGCCGCTTCAGCACCGCCCGCGCGATCGCCACCCGCTGCCGCTGCCCGCCCGACAGCTGCCCGCCGCGCGCGCCCACCTGGCGTCGCC
>MWMN01000110.1:1590-41579 GCA_002968875.1 Cordyceps cicadae | reverse complement strand
GCTGCGCGGCGCGGGCCACGAGGTGGTGGACTGGCGGCCGACGGACGTCCTGCGCGGGCTGACCATGATCGGGCGCTTCTTCCGGGCGGACGGGGCGGCGGCGATCCGGGCGCAGCTGGCGCGGACGGGCGAGCCGTGGTGGCCGGAGATGGCGGCGTACCGGGAGGCGCAGGCGATGGCGGTCTCGGAGGTCTGGCGGCTGCAGGCGGAGCGGACGGCGTTCCGGAACGAGAACCTGGATCGGTGGCGGGAGGCCGGGCTGGACGCGCTGCTGCTGCCGACGGCGCCCTACGTGACGCACCGGCACGGGGGGACGAGATACGGTGAGGCTGTTTTTTTTCTCTTCTTTTCTTGTCTTTTCTTTTCTTTTCTCTTGATGCTGGGAAGCTGAACATGTTTGCATGGTTAGTTGCGTACACGGCCGTCTTTAATATCCTGGACGTCTCGGCTGTTTCGTTCCCGACTGGACTCGCTGTGGACAGGAGCGTCGACGTGGTCGGGGCCGACTACGAGCCGCTGAGCGATACTTGCGAGGCCATCAACACCGAGTATGATGCAGAGCTGCTCGACGGGATGCCGATTAGTCTGCAGCTCGTCGCTGGCAGGCTGGAGGAGGAGAAGCTCCTGGAGATGACTGAGATGGTGCTGCAGGCATTGGGGGAGTAGATGGTGAGTGCATGTGGATGTGGACGCATGTAATTCTATTTAATTTCTATAAGAAGATATGAGAGATTAATAAAACAAAAATAGCAAAAGAAATAAAAATAAAATAAAAAACCGGCGCAGACTGCATCACCTGTCGTCATGGAGCTGCATAGAGACGGATTATGCATGCCACGGCGAGCTATATTATGGTTCGCTGGATCACTGGATCCCGGTTTATGCCGTGAGAGCCGCAAAGATACCGCTTTCCACATTAATCTTTACATAACCAAGTGCAGCAACTCCGCATTCGTCGCATCATCAAGCCGCCATTGTTCAGCTGCAGGCGATTACTTGGAGGGGATCGGCAGATGCCGTTGTCGGCCATTCACAGGATGACAATCTTGGGAAAAAAAGGCCACGCATGGGTGACGACACGATGCCAGAAATAGATGGATGGCAGATGGCATAGATGAAGCCTCGGTCGCTCTGAATTCCAGCCAGCGGCGAGCTAGAACCAGGCCCCATGCCGTGTCCACGTACTGCTTGTTTCTTCTTCTTCTTCTTCTTCTTCTTCTCCTCTCCAAACTCACAGGCCTTGATTCCAAAGAAACACCCCAAGAACCCCGCTCCCGGCCCTGGCCACTCACAGGCCCGGCCGATGCTCCGCCCCGGGCTTTGCAGGAGGAGGGGGAGGAGGAGAAGAAGGGGAGGGGCAAAGCCGAGTTGGAGATGGGCCGAAACCGAAACGGGAGGAGGGTGTGGAATCCAGGTACCTTGGCTAGCCACCCGTCGACGAGGTATTTCCAACTAGCAATTACCCGGGACATGTACATGCATTTACATTGCATCCTCCATTAGCTCTGTATTAGCTCTCTGGTGGGTTTCACTGTGGAGAGGAGAGCTTCCTCGTGGACGGCTCGCGGTTGTCACCTGTATGCTAGCTTCGAGTCTAGAATACCTTGTCCCGACCGTGAAAGATACTTGCAGCTGCTGCAGATGTCGCCCTGGATTCCTGGTCTCGCAAGTACAGCTGTCACGCCCTTGTTCCGTCTCTGGAACCGGCAGCTGCGGCAAGACTTACTGACAACTAACTAGCTAGGCAACTAATCCGAGAGAGACACAGAGAGACAAGTTTGTTCCCACTTGCTTCCCATCTAGATTACCAACCCCATCCATCTATTCATTCTTGCGCAAACCGTCTTTCCAACCTTGTTTAAAGCATTCCCATCGCCCTCGGGAAACCTCACCGTTGAACAACTCTCTCTAGCAGACTTCCCTTCCCTTCCCTTCCCTTCCCTCCAACTCATCCGCCGAGTCAACATGCCTGCCGTCAGAGAGGCCTTTGCTGCTCAGCAACCGCAACTCGCACAAGAAGAGTACAGCCCGACTCCCTCTCCCGATCCCGCGACGCCCCGCAAGATGCCGACGATCCAGCGCCGGCGCGTCGACATTGTCGACATTCGCGGTCCCCAGGTCGACTTCAACCTCAAGGGGGACATTGTCGGTCGTCTGAACCCGGTCAGCGGCCATCGCACGCTCCCGACGATGCTGCTGTACGACGAAAAGGGCCTGCAGTTGTTTGAGGATGTATGTCATTGTCATTCCTGCTGAAGCCTTGTCCTGTACCGCTTTTTGCCTTTGTCTGGACTGGATTCCCAAGCAAAAGGCATCGTCCCAGGAATTCAATCTCTCATTTTTTTTCTTTTTTTTTTTTTTGGTTCATTTTCGCCGGGAAATCATCATCTTAACTCTCTACCCCAGATTACGTACCTGGACGAGTACTACCTCACAAACTACGAAATCGAGCTCCTCAAGAAACACGCCGCCGAGATGGCCAGCATCATCCCGGCCGGTGCCATGCTTGTCGAGCTTGGAAGCGGGTAAGAAGATGAATGATGTAATACCTCGTTCCCTTACCACGGTGACCGCTAATCTCGAGCTTTCCACTCCCAGCAACCTGCGCAAGATCTCCCTCGTCCTCGATGCCTTTGAAGAGATTGGCAAGTCCATCGACTACTACGCGCTGGACCTGTCAGAGCAGGAGCTGCAGCGCACCCTCTTGCAGATTCCAGACTACAAGCATGTTCGCAGCCATGGTCTCTGGGGCACGTATGACGACGGCAAGGACTGGCTCAAGCAGTTTGCCCATGATGATCGTAGCATCGTCATCATCCACCTCGGCTCCAGCATTGGTAGGTGCAATTGCCTACACTACACATCTTCGGCCTCTTGTTCCTTTGTGGGCTGACACAGGTCCAGGAAACTTTTCTCGAGACGAGGCCGGTGCCTTTCTGCGAGGCTTCGCCCAGGTCATGAAGCCGACAGACTCTGTCATTATCGGTATTGATTCGTGCTGCGACCCGGACAAGGTCTAGTGAGTGTTTTTGCACTTTTTCTATCTTATATCTACTTCATCATGCTAACCCCTTTCCAGTCACGCATACAACGGCAAGTAAAAATGTAGATATCGTGGGACAAGACCAACAACTAACATGGAGCCTCTAGATTCCAAGGGTGTCACTCATAAGTGAGCCAGTCACTCCTCCATCTGCCCATATCAACACATGCTAACCCCCCCCCCCCAGCTTCATCCTCAATGGCCTTTGCCATGCCAATGACATCTACGGCACCCAAGTCTTTCACTTACAAGACTGGAAAGTCATTGGCGAGTTCATCTACGACGAGGACGGCGGTCGTCACCAGGCCTTCCTCTCGCCCATCAAGGAAGTTACCGTCCTCGGCACCACCATCAAGCAGGCCGAGACGCTCAAGATTGAGCAGAGCCTCAAGTACTCGCAGGTCGGCGTCGAGAAGCTGTGGCGCGCTGCCGGTCTCAAGGAGGTGAAGCGGTGGCGCCGTGGTGATGACTATGGTGCGTGCCTTTTTTTTCTCTCTCTTCTCTCTCTCTTCTCTCTCTCCCCCTCTCTCCCCCCTTCTATCCCTCCATCTCTCGCATACTGACCATCCATCCCCCCCCTCCCAGGCCTCCATCTCCTCCAAAAATCAGACCTCCCCTTCAGCTCCCTCCCCTCCCAGTACGCCAGCGTCCTGCCCACCCTCCGCGACTGGTCCTCCCTGTGGCACGCCTGGGACGTCGTCACCAAGGGCATGCTCCCCTCCCACGAGCTCCAGTCCCGTCCCATCAAGCTGCGCAACGCCTGCGTCTTCTACCTCGGCCACATCCCGACCTTTCTCGACCTGCAGCTCTCCAAGGTCCTCCCCGCCTCCTCCTCCTCCTCCCCACCCACCGAGCCCGCCGCCCTCTACGCCTCCATCTTCGAGCGCGGCATCGACCCGGACGTCGACAACCCGGAGCACTGCCACGCCCACTCCGAGATCCCCGACGAGTGGCCCCCCGTCGACGAGATTGCCGCCTACCAGGCCCGCGTCCGTGCCCGCCTCACCGGTATGTATAGTAGTAGTAGTAGTAGCAGCAGCGCCGGCGCCGGCGGCATGTCCCGCGCCGTGGCCAGGGCCGTCTGGGTCGCGTTCGAGCACGAGGCCATGCACCTCGAGACCCTGCTGTACATGATGCTGCAGAGCGACCAGACCCTGCCGCCGCCGCACGCGCCCGCCCCGGACTTTGCCGCCCTCGGCGCCGCGGCCCGCCGGGCCCGCCTACCCAACGCCTGGGTGGACGTGCCGGCGCAGACCATCACGGTAGGCATGGACGACCCGGAGGACGGCACCGACCCGAGCGTGCCGTTTGGCTGGGACAACGAGAAGCCGGCGCGGCGACGCTCGGTGCACGCCTTCCAGGCCAAGGCGCGGCCCATCACCAACGAGGACGTGAGAATTCTGCCCCCCCTTTCCCTCCCCGGCTTGCCGTATCCCGGGTCCTCACTGACAGCCCCGTAGTATGCCGACTACCTGTACAGCACCAAGAACAGCGCCATCCCGGCATCCTGGGCCGTCCGGGACGAGGCCGGCGGCGGCAGCGGGAGCAGCAGCAGCAGCAGCGGCGGCGGCAGCCCGGTACTCAACGGCGGCGCCTCCGAGTACCCGATGCAGCCGTACCTCCGGGACAAGGCGGTCCGCACCGTCTACGGGCTCGTCCCGCTACAGCACGCGCTCGACTGGCCGGTGGCCGCCTCGTACGACGAGCTGGCCGGCTGCGCCGCCTGGATGGGCGGCCGCATCCCGACCGCCGACGAGGCGCAGAGCGTCTACGCCTTTGCCGAGACGCAGCGGGAGGCGGCCTCGATGCACAGCAAGCTGTCGAACCGGGTGCCTGCAGTGAATGGGTGCGTCTTTTTTTTCTCTTCTTCCTCCTTCTCTTCCTCCTTCTCTTTCGTCCTTGTTTATTACCTCGCTCACACAGCTCACAGCCACCTTGTCAACGACGGCGTCGAGGAGACACCCCCCGACGGCTCCACCCCGCCGGTCAACGGCCGCAACGGCACCGGCACCGGCACCGGAACCGGCACGTCGCTGTACATTAACCTCGACTGCGCCAACGTCGGCTTCCGCACCTGGCACCCGCTACCCGTCACCGCCGCCGGCGACGCACTGGCCGGCCGCGCCGGCATGGGCGGCGTCTGGGAGTGGACCAGCACGCCGCTCGCCCGCCACGACGGCTTCGAGCCGATGCCGCTGTACCCGGCCTACACGGCCGACTTCTTCGACGGCAAGCACAACGTCGTCCTCGGCGGCTCCTGGGCCACCCACCCGCGCATCGCCGGCCGCAAGAGCTTCGTCAACTGGTACCAGCGCAACTACCCGTATGCCTGGGCCGGCGCCCGGCTCGTCCGCGACCGGGTCTAGGGCAAGACCGGGGGTCGGGGGTCGGGGGCCGGCCGGTTGGCTTGACTTGACGTTGCCGGGGTGTTTCTGGGGTTGCTGTCGTCTGTCTGTGTCTTGGGTCTTGAAATTGTGGTATTGGATCTAGGCTTCGTGTCTGCTAGTTCTTTTGCTCCTCGCCTTCTCTCTTAGGAGAGGCTCAATTGTCCCGCGTCGCCGTGCTACATGCAGCGACATCTTTGTTTCCCTACTGCTCCGTGACGCCAGGATATTGCAACTCTCCGCTGGCGCTCCAGCGACGTTCCACGAGTACCTGGCATTCGCACCTGGCGCGCTTGTTTCTTGTTCTTCATCTCTTCTCCCCATCCCCTCCTCAGCTATTCAAGCTGCCGTAAATTTCTAGTAGCTGTTCGAACACATAGCTTGGTAGGTGGACGCCGTTTTCGGTGATGAGATTGGAGATGAGTTCGGGGGGCTGCCACTCCTCGTTAAAATACCGAAACAAACCTGCCCACATGCAAAAGAACTCACAGTATAATCGACCGCGTCCACCGGCTGCTTGCTCGGCCCCTCGGTGGTAAAGTCCAGGACCTGCTGCTCGAAGCCAATATCCCGCTGGTCCAGCGGAAACTTGCGCGCAAACTTGTGCGTCTCCGCCGCCACGTAGAACGGAACGTGCGCGCGGCTCGCCAGCTGCGCAATCTGAAAGGTGCCGATCCGCGAGATGATGCCGCCGTTCTGCGCCACCGCCTCGGCGCCGACCAGCACCATGTCCACCTGCCGCAGCAGCCCCATCGCGTGGGCGACCGCCGCGCCGGGGATCTCCGCCACGGGGATGCCTTTTCCGCGCAGCTGCCCGACCACCGCGTCGCTCTCCTCCGCGCGCGCCGAGTCGCGCACGTAGACGACGCGGAACTTGCCCGGCCCGTTGCGGGCGGCGCGCTCCAGCACGGCCAGCACGGAGCGCGAGTTGCCGTGGGTCAGCACGGCCGTGCCCTCGGCGACGAAGCGGAAGCCGGCCTCGGCGAGGCCCGCGCGCGCGGCGACGGCGCGCGCGGCGAAGAGCCGCCCGTTGCGCAGCAGGTGCTGGCGGACGGCGTCGAAGCTGGCGCCGGAACCGCTGGTGCGGCCGTTCTGGGGCGCCTTGAGGGAGGCGACGAGGTACTGCAGGAAGAGGTCGGTGCCGGCGGTGAGGGGCACGGGGTTCTCGACCGAGGCCTTGAGGCGCTCGCAGGCCGTCTTGACCGTGTCGAGCGTCTCGAAGACGGTGGTCGAGGGCACCGAGTTGAGCAGCTCGATGAGGGACTCGATGGCGGCGACGGGCTTGGTGAGGTCGGGGTCCTGCGCGAGGAGGCTGCGGTATGTCGAGACGATGCTGCCGAGGATGGTCAGGTTGCTAGATGGTGTGGAGGAGTGCAGAGGGGAGGATGACGCACTCAAACTCAGTCTGGTTGTGATGCTTGCGCAAGGGCAGAGTTGTTGTGCTGGCGCCGTCGGCCACTGTCCATTGTCAGCCACGGGGGATGGTGAAGGGGGGGATTGGCGAGTCAGACGAACCAGCTGCTGTATTCGTTGCCATTATGGCAGTTTTTGAGAGATCCTGGGACGCACGAGGATGGCTTCGCTTGTCGCAGGATGGACGGTGTTTGCGTTGGAGAAATATAGAAGTAAGGAAATTTTGGCTGAGTCACTCAGTGACTTGACTGCATCTAGATTTTGGTGGTGATTTGGTGGGGTCAAATATGGCGGGGTAAAACAGGAAAGCACCAACACACGACTGGCGCTGGGCTAAAATAAAGAGGCAGGTATACAATGGAAGCTGGTTTTTGTTTCTTTTTCAAAAAGCATGCTTGTGCTATTTATGTGGCTTCAAAGTAATTTTTTTTTTTTTTTTTTTTTTGGATTTTTTTTTTTTTTTAAAAAGCATTTTTTTGTTTTTTTTTTGGCTTTAAAAAAATTTTTTTTTTTTTTTTTGGATTTTTTTTTTTTTTTAAAAAGCATTTTTTTGTTTTTTTTTTGGCTTTAAAAAAATTTTTTTTTTTTTTTTTGGATTTTTTTTTTTTTTTAAAAAGCATTTTTTTGTTTTTTTTTTGGCTTTAAAAAAATTTTTTTTTTTTTTTTTTTTTTGGATTTCTCTTTCTTGTGACAGGCAAAGAACAGGGCTATATAAAAGCAGACGCTGCGGGGGGTTTGCTACAGGGGACATGACCAGTAAAGTAAATACAGACATAGACTGCGATACCCTGTAAATTCTTCAATTTCAGGGCCCCCCTCGCTGTAATTCTCCTACAATCAATTCGCCCTGGCTACCCTATACCTACTTCGCCTACCCTGGCCTCATCCATCAGCCTGTAAACCGCACCAGCATCAACGCCGTCGACCACGCCGGCCACCCTTGCGACGGGTCGAGTCCGAGGGCGTAGGGGTCACGTCTTCAATACGACCAATCTTGATGCCCGCACGAGCCAGAGCCCGCAAGGCAGCCTGTCCTCCCGGCCCGGGCGTCTTGCTGCCGCTCCCTGAGAAAACAAGAGACGTTTGTCCCGCAATCAGCTGCTGCTGCTGCTGTGAGGTGAAATCGGAAATACCGACCGGGGGAACACCGGGGGGAATTTGGGTTCACTGCTTACCGCCCTTGCCTCGAATCTTGACATGCAGAGCGTTTATCCCTACTTCTTTGCATCGCGCCGCAGCTTCCTGTGCCGCCAGCATCGCCGCGTAGGGCGAGGATTCGTCGCGGTCGGCCTTGACCTTCATGCCGCCGGTCACGCGGCAAATGGTCTCCCGTCCGCTGGTGGTAAAGGGAAGAATCACCTCGTTAGCGGCCTGCCAGGTTGTAAAAAAAAAAAAAATATGTCGGCGAGTCTGGGGGGGAGCTGGTTGTTGTGCTAACCTCAGATCAGTTACGTGGACAAAGGTGTCGTTGAAGGAGGCGTAGATTCGGGCGACACCGAAACGAAGTTCTGGATGGATCGCAAGTCAGTCATCAGCCAATTGTCAATTATGAATATGGGAGCGAGAAGAAAGAGCAGCTATACGTACCATTCTCGGCGGGCGGTGCCAAGCCGAGGTTGTCTCGTCCGCTGTTGTCAGCTCTGGCGCGAGGCATCTTGGATAGGGAAGGGACCGAGGTTGTAAGCTGATGGGAAGAAGTGTAAGAAAGGTGAAATGTTAAGACAGATGAGTAGAGAAAGAAGAAAGAGATACAGAATAAGAACCAGGACAGAGAAGAAGAAGACAACGGTGATTGCATCAAATTACCTGTAGATACATGGGCGACTCGGCTCGGAGGCACCGAGGCCGTTGGGACATTACGACGGCGTCAATTCCCCTGAATCAGGACATGGGAGAAGTCTGCCGTCTGAGTCACCGGACTGACACGCAAAAGACGGAAAAGGAAAGTAATGTATCAATTGATAAGAAAAAAGAAGGAAAAAAAAAAACTCCCCTTCTCCCACGCTCGGCGGTCGGAGCCTCCGATGGCCGAAACTTCACCATACAGCGCCAACCAACACCAACACAACCATCTGTGGCGGCCAGATCGCCATGGGGGGGAGCATGTTTATAAATTAGCCGAAAATATCCATTCATTCACTTTATTTGGACCTTTATATTCCGGCATTAAGACGACATTCCTCTTCTCACATCACTACTCTCCAACATGGCGGACGACAAGTCACCGCCCGATCCGGATTCCGCACACCATCGTGAAAAGCCCCCTTTATCAAACAACATGGCCAACGACTTGAAACCTGCTACGATCGAGCACATGCCCCCGATCAAGGCATTCATGGTAAAGTTTGGCCCACCATGGAGAATGCCGGCCCTGCCTTGGGCGTCAGTGGCAGATAGATGGACAAACCCAACCCACCCAAACGTGTTGCTGATTCTCTCTTTTTCTTCAAAAGCGCATTTTCAAGCATGGTACCCCCCAAACCCATCTGCTGCAGATTGCGGCATTCATCGCAGCTTGCGGCTCCGGCGTTGCCCTCGCAATGGTCAACCTGGTGCTCGGCAACTTCATCAGCTTGCTGAGCAACTTTAGCACCGGCAACGGAATCCCAGACGACTTCATGTCCCGAGTGTCCCAGTACTCGTACGCTATTCCCTGCACAAAGGTGTACAGCGCCTTCTTCGCGGGACCAATGGCCGGCTAACTCACCGAATCTCCATCAGCTTATATCTCGTGTACATTGGCGTCGCCCGCCTCGTCCTCGTATACGTCTACTCCACGGCCACGACCTTCGCCGCCCTCGTCATCTGCCGCAATCTGCGCCGCGAATACGTGCGATCCGCGCTGCGCCAGGACATTGCCTTCTTCGACCACGGCAGCGCGGGCTCCCCCTCCATGCAGGCCGTCTCCCACGGTAGGCTGGTTCAGGCCGGCCTGTCGGACAAACTGGGCCAGGTGATTCAGGCCCTGGCCACCTTCGTCGCCGCGTTCGTGGTTGCTTTTGTCAGCCAGTGGAAGCTCACGCTCATCCTGCTCTGCATCGTCCCCGCGTTGATGATCATGGTCGGTACCGCGGGAGCCATCGACGCCGGGATCGAGACCAACATTCTCAAGGTCTATGCTCAGGCTGGTGCCTACGCCGAGTCGGTCCTGGGCAACGTCAAGGCAATCAAGGCCTTCAATCTCGCTCCGAGGATCGTGAGCCGGTATGCCAAGTTCCTAGGCGAAGCCCGGACGTTGGGCCGTAGAAAGAGCCCGCTGTACGGCCTCCTCTTCGCCGGCGAGTACTTTGTCATGTTTGCAGGCACGGGTCTCGCATTCTGGCAGGGAATCGCGATGATGGCTCGCGGTGAGGTCGACAGCATCGGCACCGTCTTCACGCAAGTGCACATACGACATTGACATGACGGGCTCTGAAGCTAATCAGACATAGTGTTCTCTTCTCCGTCGTCATTGCAGGCGCCATGCTCAACACCGTGGCGCCAAACATGGTGATATTCACGAGAGCCGCCACTGCAGCCTCGGAGCTCTTCGCTCTCATCGACAGAGAGTCGGAGATGGATTCTCTAGACCCTGCTGGGTTGAAGCCTTGCCAGCTCGACGGCCACATCGACATTTCTGGCGTCTCGTTCAGTTACCCGACGCGACCGAACATCAGAGTATTAGACAACCTCACCTTGCGAATCCCCGCCGGCAAGGTGACGGCGTTGGTTGTAAGTTGACTGGGATTGGCTGCAAGAACTCGACGTCTGACAAATCCTTCTAGGGACCCAGCGGCTCTGGAAAGAGCACAATCGTAGGGCTCCTTGAAAGATGGTACGACCCGGTGTGCGGTGAGATTACTCTCGACGGGACCCCCATCAGCCAACTCAATATTCAGTGGCTTCGTACAAATGTGCGGCTGGTGCAGCAGGTACGCTTTACATGCGGCCCGAATATCGAGATTGCCGGGCAAACCAGTACTGACAGCCCCGTAGGAGCCCGTCTTGTTCAGCGGCACAGTCTTTGACAACATATGCAGTGGCCTTGTCGGAACGCCATGGGAGCATGAGCCGTACCAAGCCCGGCTGGACAGAGTGCGGGAGGCTGCCAAGACGGCCTTTGCCCACGAGTTCATCGAGGACCTTGCCCAAGGCTACAACACGCCCATCGGCGAGAGAGGCAGTCTGCTCTCTGGTGGCCAGAAGCAGCGCATCGCCATCGCTCGCAGCATCGTCTCCAGTCCCCGCGTCCTCCTCCTGGACGAGGCCACGAGCGCGCTCGACCCGCGCGCCGAGACCTTAGTGCAGAAGGCGCTCGACGCGGCGTCGAGGAACCGGACGACCATTGTCATCGCGCACAAGCTCAAGACGATCCAGGCGGCGGACGCCATCGTGGTCATGAAGCAGGGAAGGATCGTGGAGCAGGGGCGGCACCACGAGCTCGTCGCCCGCCGTGGAGTCTATGCAAATCTGGTCACGGCTCAGCTCTTGTCCCCCGAGGAGGCTTCCCCCTCGGCCGTTTCCGAGGATGACGAGGATGTGGAGAAGCAAACCGGGACCAGGTCGGAGCCTGAGCCCGAGCCCGAGCCTGCTCGACGTTTCCTCTCCCGTCGAGACGACTCTGCCCCGAGCACTCGTGTTGTAAACGTAGACTCACCGAGCGACTGGGAAGACTATGCTCTCCATCCGGGCTCGGGCATCATTGCCACAGCGGCAAGGCTCGTCAGGGCCGCACCCGATTTGAAGGGCTGGTATGCGCTCGCTCTCCTGAGCTGCGTTGCTGGAGGTGAGTCCAGTCCAATCTAATCCATATCTTGCAGCCGAAACGCGACGTCCCCGTGGCTGACCATCATTCTAGCCGGCGTGTATCCCGGCCAGGCTCTGCTTCTCGGCAGGGTCCTGGACATCTTCAACCCGAAACTCGATGAAGCCCGCGGCAACTTCTTCGCCTTGATGTTCTTTGTCATGGCGCTCGGCCTCTTGCTTGTCTACATGGCCATGGGCTGGACAAGCAATCACATTGCTCAGGTACGCAGGGCAAGAGCTTCTCTTTCTGTCTCTCCTTCTCCCCCTCTCTCCCCCTCTGTTTTTGCTCTTCTAGGACGCTGCTGATTCATCATCCACAGACCTATGGCCATGACATCAGGCAGCAAATGTTGGCTGGTTACCTCGCCCAAGACCTCAGCTTCTTCGACAGGCCCGAGAACAGCGTAGGATCCTTGACCAGCCGACTCGATGCCAACGCGCAGTCCATCTTTGAGCTGATGGGCTTCAACATTGCCTTGATACTCCTCTCCATCATCACGGTGATTGCCTGCGCGATCCTTTCCATTGCCACGTCGTGGAAGCTCGGCCTCGTCGGTGTTCTTGCGGGCATCCCGTCCATGATCTTGGCGGGATACGTGCGCATCAGGGTCGAGGCCAAGATGGACGCCGATGTCGAGTCAAGGTTCTCCAGGAGCGCTTCCATCGCATCCGAGAGCCTGACGGCGATGCGTACCGTCTCATCGCTCGCAATCGAAGGCCATGTTCTGCGCCGCTACATCGACGAGCTGGACACGGCCATCTCCCACTCGACGCTTCCACTCCTGTCCATGATGCTCTTTTCGGCCTTTACTCAGTCGATTGAGTTCTTTGTATTGGCTCTAGGCTTCTGGTAAGCATCACCCGCCGACAGGAATTCGCTGCGCTGTCTAAATGACCGACGGTATACTGACGAGAGACCATGCATATGCGTTGTAGGTGGGGGTCCAGGCTCATTTTCCTGGAAGAGGTCAACTTTTATCAGTTCATCGTCTCCTTCATGAGCGTCTACTTTTCCGGCCAGGGCTGCGGAACAATGCTCACATTTGCCAGCAGTAAGTGCAAGCCCGCATCAGAAGCAACGATGGCCTTGGTCGGTCGAGCAAAGAGTACAAGAAAAGCCTATTTACTCACCACATGAACTGGCGCACAGGCTTCACAAAGGCAAATGCCGCCGCCAACTACTTTTTCTGGCTCTCGGACCTGCAGCCAACCATCCGGCAAACGCCAGAAAACGAGGGCATCGCCCCCCGGAACGGCTGTCGCTCGTACGAGCTGCACGACGTGCATTTCGCCTACCCCTTGGCCGCCCAGCAACCCGTGCTCAAAGGCATCTCCTTGCGCATCGACCGCGGCGAGTTCGTCGCCTTGGTGGGCGCCTCCGGATGCGGCAAGAGCACCGTCATCTCCCTCCTGGAGCGCTTCTACGACCCCGTCCGCGGCTCCATCACCATCGACCAGTCCGCCGACCTCGCCGCGGTGAGCCCGCTGCTGTACCGCCGCGCCGTCTCCCTAGTGCAGCAAGAGCCCACGCTGTTCCCCGGCAGCATCCGCGACAATATCGCCATGGGCCTCGACGACGATGGCAATGACGGCGACGGCGACGACCGAGACGACGATGGGCGCATCGAAGCGGCGTGCCGGGCCGCCAACGTCTGGGACTTTGTCAGCTCCCTCCCAGATGGACTCGGCACCGCCTGCGGACCCGGCGGCGCGCAGCTCTCGGGCGGGCAGCGGCAGCGCATCGCCATCGCGCGGGCGCTCGTCCGCGATCCGCGCGTCTTGTTGCTCGACGAGGCAACCAGCGCGCTGGACACGGAGTCGGAGCGCGCCGTGCAGGCCGCATTGATGGATGCCGCGCACAGCGGCGACAGAATCACCATCGCCGTCGCCCATCGCCTGTCCACAGTCATCAAGGCGGATCGCATCGTTGTATTTTCCAGCGGCAGGATCGTCGAGGTGGGCACGCACGCAGAGCTGCTTGCCCAGGGAGGTCAGTACGCCAAGATGTGTGAGGCGCAAAACCTTGGTGGGCCGTAGTGAGTACTGTCTGTCTTTTTCTTTTTTCGTTGTTCTTTTTCTTTTTTTCTTTTTTGTGCTTGGTAGTTCTGTACGATTTATAATAGAGTATTAATTCTGCATTGACTGTTCTTCAGAAACAATTTGGTAGTTGGCAGTTGGTCGTAATTAGACGGTAGACAGTTGACAAGTGATAGTTGAGAGTATCTAGACCTTGGAGAGTTGACAAGTGACAGTTGGCAACGCGACCGTCATCGTCGGAATGGCGCGGCTGCATATCTGTATCAGTGGTCAGGATCTGCGAGACACAATCGATGACTGACCGTCGATGGGCAAGCATCACAAATAACCGTCGTCCGTCAGAGCCTTATCCTACAGCCAGTGTCAACTCATCAATACCGCACCAACGATCCACCTGGCCATGGGATGGGCTGCTCTGGGATCAATGCTCCTCTGCATGGCATTGCAAGTTGCAACCCTACGCCCTTTTTGTTCACCCTCAATTCCACCAAAGGCGCGAGGCGCCATCAAACTGGTTAGAGTAGAGTTCAAATTCCCCGTGTTAGCAAGCTTCCGAGGGATCGAAAATGTCTTCAAAGAGCGATTGCAACCTTTGACTGTGTCCGAACTAGTTACCCAACTCATTTGCAGCGTGCATGGACATTGTTCCATCGCTGCCATTCCAACCCAGCCTCTGCACTTGCTGGCCCGCATCCAACGAGGGCAAACTAGTGGCGATGCCTTGGTAAACCATGTCAAAGTCCGCGTCGCTGACCATGCGAGCGGCCTCTTTGCCGTTTTGATGCGATTCAACGAAATTGCGCGCCACGTCGTACATTGGCTTGAAGATACGTAGCTGTCGTGCGCTGGCGGACCGGGAGTCATCAGGCATGAGTTGCAGCAAATCAACAACGGAGCGTAGCCTTTCCACGTGCGCCGGTTCGCGAGTCTCAAAGGTTCGACAGAAGAGAACAAAGAAAGGAATGAAAGGCGATGAGAGAAATGCCCTGAGCAAGATTGGTGAGTCAGGTTTCACGGCTCTCGTCTTCAGGCAACAGCTTACCACTCAAGATACATTGCTACCACACTACCCTTGACATTTCTCAAAATTCTCAGACAGCGCTCGTGCTCGTCCAAAGCCTCCTCGGCGGTGTGAACACACTCATCGCAGAAAGCAAATGACGATTGTGGGCCGTTTGGAATAACGCGATAGATCAATGTAAGTGTTGCTAGCAGATTGATTCTGTCGGCACCGCACAGGAGTTGGTTCATATCATCACCGAGAGCAACGCTTCTTTCTTGGTAGAAGCGCTCTTCTGAGGGCGCGACTGTATAGAATACTTGTCGGAACTCTGTAGCGAGAGATTGGGCCCGGCTGGTGCGAATATGCTCCGACTCAAGCAATGCGACAGGGCTGTAGAGGTCGTCGAAAATTCTCCCTTGCAAGAAAGCAAAGTCTACCCATTTGCCTAGCACAGCCGAAGGACCGATGGCTGGCACATCGTCCTGGGACACATCCATCGGCTTTCCAAGCGTGAACTCACTTGCTCGAATTGTGGACGACCGCCCTAATCGAAGCGAAAGGGATTTGTCCACGATCAAAATCATCCACGCGAGCCGCTTCCGTCGACGCATCTCTTGCGGCTGCTCTGGAACCAGAGCTCGTTCACGGAAAAGGCCAAGAGAATGATACATGTGCACAGCAGCTGCGATGTAATTCCATGCTGTCAAAGTCTTGCCCCGTTCCATGGAGTTGATCGCCTTTTAAGCCTCAGTAATGGACATCTGTAACAGGTGGGAAGGAAACTCACGGCCTGATAAAACGCAAACGCGTTGTTCAAGTCTGGCTTGAGGTTGAACGGAATCCTGCACAGAAGAGCATCGAGATTGATTTGACATTGCCTGGCGTGGGGTTCAAGGGCGACTTGTGCTGGCACCGTACCCCCGTCACCATTGCATATCGGTAGCAGGCGAGACAAAGTGGAGTTGACAATGATCAGCTCCGCGTTTGAAGGACTACCGGTATACACTTTTGTAGTAATCTCAAGAAGTTGGCCGATGGTGTCGATATCCCACGTCCAGAGGAATCTGACGGATGGTGACGCTGTAAGCAGGTAAGCATCTCGGACTTGGAGGGTCGATTGCAAAGCGTACACCTCAGCTTCTGAATGCACGATAAGGCCAGCTCCAATGGTGGCAATTTAACATTACGAGCTTTATCGCTCGGATCGAGCATATTTTGTCGCCTGGCGCTGGGCGAATAAGTATTTTGGCTTTCGATGATCCGGCCAAGCGATTGCAAGCAGGCGTTTGTCTCCGGAGTATTGATACCATGGGATAGGCTCTCTTGTGCGTAACCTGTCGCGAATGCGGCCTCTACAGCCAAGACATGCTCGTCTTCGACTTCGGAGCTGGGCTCCTGAGGGATCTGCTGTACTGCTGTGGTTGTGTCTGGGTTGCGACTTGCCGCATGGATGCTAGAGTCTGGCTGTTGGTCTCTAGACGGGTGAGTGCCTTGACCTGCAACGAAATCGAAAATCTGATCTAGCCTCTTTGCGAGTGCATCAATCTTGTCCTCACTGTTCGATTGATCGTCAGCATTCAGCAGGCACCGTGCCTGACGGGACGGCTGCGTACTAGGAGTTGGAGACGAGCACTCTTCGACGCTTTCCCCTGACCCTGGCACCTGCAGGAGTGAGGCAATCAGTCCCCCTACGGACGCAGGCTGTGCACGGCGTCTGTGAGTCTTTGCGGTCGCAGCGAACCTGAGAGGGCATCATCAGCTCACCATAGGCCAATCACGCTGCTGGAGAAGCACAAACCTTTCGTGAGCGACATGAACGGCACTGAAATCTATTAGAATTCAAGAACAAAAGTTTGCATCAAGACCTGAGCACAAACTGCGGGAAAGGGAACCGAGCTGGCGGGATGGCCATCGACGCTTTCGGAGATGGCGTCGTGATCATCACCGCTTGTCGAGTAGCTGCCATCTGGTTCCTGGTCATTGATTAATTGGGACATATTAATGGTAGGGTCAAGACGGCCGCGATTAGAGAGATGAATGTTTGGAGAACTGCAGTGCGCTGAAGTCAAGTCAGCAAAACATGTGGAGATGACTATTGGCGGACGCTACAGGTGCCTACAGGTGCCTACAGGTGCTGAGTCACACCGCATCCATTGTAACCACCACTGTAACAGACTTGTTAGGTTAGCCAGTTGATTTCCTGGATAAGGCAGCGGGTACAGCGGGAGCATCGACTTGGTTCTTATTTGGTTCTTATTTAGCAGCATGCAGTTCTCAAGTTGACGAACAATCCAAAGCAGAATTCCAAGTGAAGAAAAAGAAAGAAGAAAAAAAGGAAAAAAAAAAAAGAGTAGTTTACAACCACTCGAGGAGATAAGCGCATGATGGTTCATGGTCTCTCACTAGTGCCCCACGCAGCGTGATGCCTGCAATACATACATCGAGTTGCATGGGCGGCCCATAGATGCCGAGTATCCCTGAATTTGCAGCAGAAATTTTTCAATAATAAATTTTGAAACCGAATAGTACAGTGGATTAAATTGACTGACAAATGATGAGATGGATACAGCTCTATGCAAAACACGGCGAGATGAATGGCAGGTCGGTCTCTGCAGACGCCCACCGAGAGCACTAGCTCTGTACAGATGCCCCTCCCTGCAGAGATAATTACTTCGACGCAACCAGCACCCGAGCCCCCATTATTAATTATTATTACCTATTTATTATCAGGAGATATTTTCCTGCTGCCAGGGATGTAATCGACCAGTATTCTCAGGGCAATTGCCAGGGGTATCAGAACAGCCCACGTAAGATAGCCCCATAAGATCTGGCCTCTGACTCCCACGGCGAATATGACCGTCGAGACGGCTGGGACAAACGACCTGGCGATACTAGCACTCGTCATGGAAAGGCCGTTCATCGTAGCCATGACATGGCGACTGGGCGAGGCATCGTTGATGGCCAGCTGCGCGCTGGTGAAGCCCATGGACACGCCGGGGCCGACCACGGCGAGGAGACCCCCGACAATCCACGCCCAGGCCATGGCAGACTGGGCTCCGCTACGGAGGAGCACACTGAGGAGCACGATGCCGCAGAAGAAGAACTGGTAGGCTGTCGCGCACATCTCCAGGAGGCTCTTGGTGCCGAAGCGGCGCTGCAGTAACGGAAAGGCGAAGATGAGCCAGCCGGCCTGGCTAGCCCCCTGGACAGCCATGTAGATGGATATCTGTGACGAAGAGAAGCCGGTGCCGCCAATAGCAACGGGGGTAAATAGAAAAACTGGTGTGAGGGCCGAGACGGCGAACGCAAGAAGCATAAAGTGCGTGTAAACCCAAATGGTGATGGCGACCTTGGGGGCCGTGAGAAGCTCGCGCATAGACATGGACTGGTGGGCATCGGGCTTGTTACCATGAGCGGAAGAGACCGATTGATCAGTCGGCTTGAGGGTCTCTTCCAGGAAGAAGACGCTGACGAGGATGCCAGCGATGCCGATGGCCGTCAGGACCAGGCCAACCAAGGCGTAGGGAAACTTTTCAAAAAAGGCGATGCCCTTGAAAATTTTCGGATATTGTACAACCGGATCGGCAAACACGCCACCGATGAGCGGCCCGAGCGTAGTGCCAATGTTGTTCGCGAACCCGAACCAACTGTATGCGATGGCCTCATTCTCCGGCGTGCAGTGCTCAAACAGCATCGTCCGCATCACCAGCCTCGACCCGGAGAAGACGCCCGCCAGGCAGCGGAACAGGATCATCTGCGGGATCGTCGTCGCCATGGTGTACGCCATGGTCGCGGCCACCATGCCCGCCATGGTGATGATCATGACGGGCTTGCGGCCGAGCGAGTCGGCGACGCGGCCCCAGACGATGAGCACGAAGATCTGGACGACGGAGAAGAGCGACTCGACGAGGCCGCTGTAGAAGCCGACGTCGGCGTCGGCGAGCCGGCCGTTGCGCTGCACCATCTGCGCGACAAAGGGGAAGATGGCGAAGAAGGCGACGGGCTCCATGGTGCGGGCGAAGCAGAGGAGGAGGATCTGCAGCTTGGGGAGCGTCCGGATGGCTCCGGCGGTGGTGAGCGGCGGCGGCGGCCGGGAGGCGATGGCGCCATCTTCGAGACGAGGATGAGGCGCCGTGGTGGCGTTGGGATCTGAGCTTGGATGTAAGATGGGATCTGAGCTGGGATCCAAGACGAGATCTGGACTAGGACGATCATAGCTTCGTCCTTTCGCAGCGGCTCCGAGAAGGGGCGTCGTCTCGGACAATTCTGGTGACAATGGCCTCCCGCCGTCGGCATTCTCATTGTCACGGGTGTGGCCTGTGTTAGAAGACATGACAGGCCAGACAAGCAACAGCAATGAGAAATTTTTTACCGCGACGAGCCATTCAAAGAGAGTTGACAGGAGGAAAAGGGGCGTCAGAGGTCAAGCGTTTGCAGCGGATTTCGCGATTCACATTGGGATGGAAAGGTTCCGTGGACGGAATTTTCCGCGGCCGGCAAATACATGTGGCTATATGACACGCGACCAACCTCTTTTCTTGCTGCAATTCTTGCTCAATGTCCTGATAGGGGTTATTCTTTTTCCGACGAGACCAGCCATATTTTTTTGGGGCAATTTTCTGGGGCAACGGTCAAGAGTAAGGCACAGTATTTTCATCAGAGACATAAACAGACGGAAAGGCAAGACATGACATACGTCGAAGTAGACAAGGCAAGACATGACAGACGACAAGCCAGACGAGGAAGACAAAGCACGCTGACCGCTCAAGCAATGCATCGTAGCTCACAATGTTTATGGATCTAATAAATTTTTGTAGCGAATTTATGAATAGAGTAGCTAGATACGGGAATCGCGGGATCACTACTTGTAAGTTACACGAGCGAGTAATACAACATTTTACGCGTACTTACCGACCACAGTTTAGACTAATGCTTAAGTGAAGATGCTTAAGTGAAGCACTGTTTGATTCATGAACCTTTCTTGTTCATAAACCGAAATGCATCGATGTAAAGGGGAAACAAGCGGACTGTTCGTTCTGTACAACCGATGAACTGTATTTAAAGGCAGAGATTCCCCCCAACAACAAGAGATCAGATCACCAACTCATCTTCATCTTCATCTTCATCAACCTCTCTTGATCTTGTATCCAAAATAGCATTCAGCTCCATCACCTTGCCTACGCAAACATGAAGACTTCTCCCTTCCTCGTTAGCCTTATTGGCCTCGTCAGCATTGCCGTTGCTGCGCCGACCACGGAGCCGACTGTGACCAAGCAGACGGAATGCGATTGCGCCAAGCCTCATTAATTTGTTGGCGGCCCCGACGGATGCGAAGAGGGCTATGAGAACACCTCCATGTTCTTCGGAGCTAGACAAGTCTGCACGCAGATCAACTGCCCTCGGGAGGAGTTCATTAGCCAGTGCACCTGGGCCTAAGCTTTTCGCCAACGACATCCGTCGCTAAGCCTACGACCAAGTTCGCATCTCTGGTAAGCTGCTGTATCTTAAGATCCGCTCCAACTAGCTTGCTGACATGTATCTCTAGGCTGGTAATAACCTCAAGATATCCTCGTCTATGGACATGGACTGGAGTTTGAGCTTACGTGGCTTAGTACTGGGCAGTATGGACGCTACTATTACCATGTCTGTAGTAAAATATACATGTTTACATCTTGGAACCAAGTGTCACGTAGTTATGTAATTCATGAGGGCGGCTGCTCACGGAGATTCTAAAGACGGCGGTAAAACTCAACTAAACCCAGTGGCCAGAGCAATGGTGGTTATTGAGTAAATATTATACAATTAAATACATACACTGAATAAGGTGTTCAACGAAAGGAACATTCTCTGCGGATCAGAAAGAGACTAGAGAGACACCCAGCACGTCTGTACGAATGTGAGTGCGAGCAGCTGTGATGCTATGGGACCCGAGCGATAATCCTTGCGTTTTAGCAGAATACGTTGGGTTGCAGACAGGTGCATTGCAGCATTTTTTGTCATTATAGCCAAGTGAGGAAACCAATTGAAGGAGGCAGGACGAGATAGACAGGACAAATGGCAGACAAAAGAGGATGACAGGGTTGGCAGAACTAAACTGCCAGATCTATTTGGTTGGGGCTGAATGCCGCATGCGGATGGTATAAACAGAAAAGCAACCCTGCCACATCACGTCTCCCTCGGCAGTTCAGATTCCAGCCACTCTCAGACAGTCCACCCTGTACACCCTGTACACCCTGCAGGCTGTTGCGCAATATTGCATCGCTGCAGCAGCGGGACGCAGCCATTCGTGCCCCATTGGCCTGCACGACCCAGCATGAGAGATATCCAAGACCCAAGAATGAGGACATTGAAGCTACTTGCTGCAGGGTATCCTGTTCAGCTCTGCATCTTCACTCAGCTGATGTCACGCGGAGCAGTTATTCCTTATAGAAAGTGTGTTAATTGATTAGAAAAGGAGCTGACTTAAAGGCAGGAAGTTAGGGACACCCTTAGGGGGCGCCACCTAGGAATTATGTGGGTTCTATAGCTAATTTACTTAGTTTCCTACCTATCCCTTATCTTATAACCCACCTTCCTACTTAACACACCCCTCTAGTACGGTTTTGCAGGGAACCTGACTAGCTTGGCGGGTGTCACGCGGAGCAGTTATTCCTTATAGAAAGTGTGTTGATTAATTAGAAAAGGAGCTGACTCGAAGGTAGGAAGTTAGGGACACCCTTAGGGGGCGCTACCTAGGAATTATATAGGTTCTATAGTTAATTTACTTAGTTTCCTACCTATCCCTTATCTTATAACCTACCTTCCTACTTAATACACCCCTTTAGTGTAGTTTTCCTATAAATTAAAGCTATTATAATATTAAATAATACTTCTATACCTAAATAATATATATATACTTATATAAAAGGTATAAAAAAAATAATAAAGATAGGAATTAAACCTAAACTATAATTAAACTAACCTACTCTTATATATTACTTTATATACTATTATACCTTATATAATAAAAAGAAATAACTATAATAATTAAATAGAATAGTAAAACTTAATTAGCTACTAAGCCTTTTAAGAACCCTCCCTTAACCTTCTATACTTTAGGTTACTACTTCCCTTATTAGTAATAGGTTAAATAGGTTAAGGGGTAGGGTTTTTTAGGTTATCTAGGGCCTTATAGAAGAGCTATAAGGGAATTACTAATTAGACTAGTAAGTAACTAGATAGTTACTTACTTAGACTACTATATACTTTACTACTAAGGATTAATAGGATAGTAGATGTCTAGAATATATCTATCCTAGGTTAGTACCCTACCTTACCTACTATACTATAGAGGATTATAGATTATTAGTACTAGTATAATAGATAATTTTAATATATAACCCTTATAACTATCTTATATACTAGTAGAGGCGTTAGGGGTGTATATAGCTTTAGGTTTAGCCTAAGAGGTCTCTATAAACTATATCCTAGCTTTTTCTTCCTATAAAGGATTTTTATATTTATTATACTATTCTAAATAATCTATTAGGGCTAGTATAGCTATTAGAGCTTCTAGCTATAACTTAAGGCCTAGCTAGTTAATAAAGATACTAAATTTCTATTAGCTTAGAGCCTTTATAAGTCTATTAGTAGTTATTTTATAAATTAACTTCTAATAAAGATTAAAGGTATTAATATAGGCTTCCTAATAAAACTAATAATTATAAATATTAATATAATATAGCTTTATAATAAGCTTAATAAAGTCCTCTATAATAAGCTAAATTATCTAGCTATTATTATAGAAGAGATTAATTTTTCTATTAAATAAGAAGTTAATATTCTAGTAGAGGCGTTAGAAGGTAAGAAGCTCTTTAGCTAATTAAGAGAGTATAAGAAGCTCTACCTTAGTTAATAAGGTTATTATTATATTCTACTTACCTAATTAATAGTAAATTAGACTATTAAATAGCTTTAGTATATATCCCTAGGTGCTCTTCTAATCCTTAAGGTTATTAGTAAATATAGTATTACTAAGTATTTCTAGAACCTTAATATTACTATTAAAGATAATAGAGAGATTTTAGCTTTAATAGAGGTATTAGATATAGTCTTTAACTCTTATAATATACTCTCTAGATAGATTCTAGAGGAATTAGAAGAGCTTAGAGGTAGTTAATACTATATCTAGATAGGTGATAATTAAGGGATAATTAATTAAGTCTATTATAGCTTAATATAACTTAATCTCTTCTTTACTAGCTTTTCTTTTATTAGATAGAAGAGGCTCTAGTAAGAGTAGTATAATAACCTTCTTTTAGTTAATATAATTAAAGTAAAAGGATATTTTCTAAAGATAGGACTTCTATAAGAGCTATACCTTTTATACTAGCTAATTCCTAATAACCTTAATAGCTAGGAACTAGTAGAGATTACTAAGGAATTTAATATTATATTTCTTAATAATCTCCTAGTGTAGTTAGTTATATTAGCTAGCGTTAGCACTTAGGTAGAGAATAATAAGGTTATTAATAAAGAAGAAGAGGAGGATACCTACTTTTATTATAATATAAAGGTCTTTAGTATAGGCTTTAAATCTAAGCTTTTTAAAGAAGCTAGAGAGCTCCTTAAACTATAGGAGAGGTGATCTTTAAAGGCTATAGAGTGCCTTATAAAGCCACTAGAGCTTATAAGGCTACTAGAAGCCTAGGGGGAGGTTTATATAGATTTCCTTATTAAGTAGGGTATTTAGGAAGGCTATAATAAAGTTATACTATACTAATTCTAGGTTAAAGGCAGCTATTAACACTATTATTAACTAGAAAGTCTAGGTAGTGAGTGTTAATACTACCTTTATTAAGAGGTTTATTAGCTATTAATCTCTATAAATATAGATTCTAGCCTTATACTTCTCTAGGTATCTAAACGAGTTAAATTTATATATATAGACCTAGTAAAGGTTAAGGGCTTATTAATTTAGTTTAGTTATTTAATTATTAAGAGCCTTAATAACCTTTAAGTCTATAACTCTCTAGATTTCTTTAATTATTAAGTTATAGAATTAGACCTAATTTAAATATAACTTAGCTTATTAATAGCTATTTAGAAGAAGTAGGAGAGAATTATAATATAGTCTATTTAGAAAGTTACTATCTAGTATAGTTAGTATAGCTCTAATAAGTTAACTCTCCTAATTCTTACTATTAGTGTTATTAGCCTAGTTAGTACTAAAGTCTTCTAGGTTATATAGAGTGTATAGAGGTGTAAGAAATAGCTAATTCTTATCTTCTTATATATTCTTTTATATTCCCTTAGCTAGTTTAGGGGTTACTAGTTAATCTACTATTTATTATAGGTTACCCTAATTATAGCCTTTACCCTTTAAGCTCTAGAAGAGATTAAGATTACTACTCTTAAGTAAGGTAGAGGTAGTAGAGGTATATCCTTAAAGATATACCTTATTAGAGAGTAGTTCTTTATTTAAGAGGTTATTAAAGAGCTTCTTAGCTAGCTAAAGGAGTTACTAGGAGGCTTCTTTATAGGAATAAAAGTAGGTCTTATTAAATATAATATAACTTAAGTTAATTATTTTAATATCCTTTAATATAAGGACCTAGATTTAGTATTATATTAATAAGATAATTCCTATAAGGTATCTAATATATACCCTCTACTTAAGCTTATTAGCTTAGCTAATAACTCTTTCCTTTATTAATATAAAGGCTTTATAACTAAATATTCTAATATAGCCTATTTAGAGCCTCTAATCCTCTTAGAGGTGATTCTATTTAGCCCTATTAGTCCTTAGCTAGTTCTAGATTAGCTTAATAGGAGTCTTCTATTAGCTCTAATAGTATAGGTGTTTATTAAGAAGATAGATAGCTATTTAGTATACTAGGTTCTAGAATTAAAGAGGAAGGCTAGCCTAGAGGTAAAGTAGTATTACTACCTCCTTTATAATACCTCTAGAGTATTCTTAATAGCCACTATAATATAGATAATTAGGTGAGCTAGCCTAGAATTAAATTCCTAAGTTAACTAGTACTTATTTAGCCTATAATAAAAAAGAGGTTTTATTATCTATAAGGATAGTATAAATCTTAATATTATATTAGTGTTTAACTATATTAATAAAGGTATTAATAGAGTTATTAAAACCAGCCTTCTTATAGAGTATTTAGTATATATAGAACCCTATATAGTAATAAGTTACTAGCTATATATAGTGGTTTTAATTAAATACTAGTCTAAAGCTAAAGAGGTTAACTAAAATAGTTATAAATAGTATAGCTAGGAAGTTCTTCTTATAGAGGACCTATAATATTAATTTAGTAGCTTTTCTAGTATAGTAGACCTTATAGGCTAATATTAAAGATACTCTATTAATTATAAGGCTATTTAGCTATTATAGAGTCTATTTTATTATCTTTTAGCTAGGATATCTAAGTTAGTAGTACTAGAGGTTAAATAAAGTCTCTATTAATAGCTTTAGTGCCCTAGATAATATAGTAACTATAGCTATTATAGAGTTCTTTTTCTAATATAGAATAAAAGATTATTAGCTAAACCTTATAGTATTAAAAAGGCTCTACCTCTATTCTCTATTATAATAATATACCTTATTAGTTTCTATAGACTAGAAGACGTTTATAAGCCTTATTCTATTCTCTAAGATAAGGTTATAAGCTAATTAGGAATAGTAAATAGCCTTTATAAAATAAAGGGTTAAGCTATTATTAAGTCTTATTATTATTATACCTATCCCTTAAGCTATACTATATTAGTTAAGGAATATAGTAACTTCCTAGTAATTAGTCTTATTTAGGTCTTTAAACTATAACCTATTATTAAAGATATAGTCTTAAGCGCTAGAATCCTAGAGAATAAGGTCTTTAGGAGGTATACTAGCTATAGCTTAAGGCTAGAGAGTAATTCTTATAGCTACTATAAAGGTTATCTTCTTTTATTAGTCTTCCTTAGTAGGTCTATTAGAGGAGTCTCTAGCTTTAGCCTAGGCTTTTATAATAGTATCCCTAACCTCCTTTAATACTATAGTAATAGCTTATTAAGCTTTTTCTTAAGGTCCTTTCTACTTTAATATCACTATAAGATTAGGTAGGTAGGTCTCTAGTAGGTAGAAGAAGTAGGATCTCTAATAAGCTAAAGGATCCTTAATAATGTGTTTCCTTTAATAGAAGTTATAATAAGGGTGATCTTTTTTTAGCCTTACTACTACCTCTATTAGCTTAGAAGTAGCTACTAGGGCTTTTAGTTAGTCTATTATTATCTAATTCTATTAATTTAGCTAGAAGTTAGTTACTATAGCTACCTTTATAACTAGTAGGTTAGGATTATCCCTATAAAGATAATTAAGAAGATATTCTATATCTAGAACTTCTCCTTTAGTTACTTCTAACCTTATAATAACTATAAATATAGGTAGATAGGTTTTAATAATAGTAAGGACTTTATTAATCGTCTACTCTATATTAATAAAGTATTAGATATAGAAGTTATAGTACTTCTAGAGGGTTAATTTAACTTTTTAGGCCTACTTACTAAGGCTTATATTCTTAAAGGTCTAAGTAGATAGAAGAGTGTTTATCTCTTTAATTAGGGCCTTATTAATCTCTTAATTAAGTAGTTTAATTTATCTCTTAAGCTTATAGTACTAATCTTAGAGTCTAGTGAATTTAAAGATATATAAAAGGTAGTCCTTATATAGGGATAGCTTAACTATAGCCTATAGAAGGTTAAGAGCCTTCTTTTAGGTTTTATACTAGTTATTTTAATAATTAAATAGGCTTATTTAATTATTAAATTATTATTATTAGAGCTTAAAAAGGTTAATAGTATTCTCCTTTATTTAGCTAGTTTAAGAGGAGGAGGTAGATTATATAGCTCCTTTAGCTAAGGAAGAAGCTATAATAGTAGCTCTTCCTCTTCTTATACCTAAGAAGATAAAAGTAGTTAGCTTAAGAATAGGGTTTTAAGTAAGGAATTCTATAGTAAAGGAATTATTTTTATCTATAGCTTTATAGGCTATAATAGCCTCTTTAAAAGAAGGTAGAATTAGAAGAGTAGACTACTTAAGGGTTTATTAGGTTATTAGGTTAATATATAGCTAGAAGGAATTAAGATTAGTAAGTCACTTAAGTTCCTAATCCTAGAAAGGCTAATTAGATAGGCTATTAAGTCTATATATAAATTTAATAAGTATAAAAGTTATAATAGCTTTAAAGGAGTTATTTTAATAGGTTAGTTAGTTTTTTAGTTTAAATTAATAAATAAGGAACTTACTATACTAGATTAGTAGAAGATAACTTCTAGAGAGATTAAACGTTTAAATTAAGCTAGTTAGATACTAAATAGGCTTATAACTATTATATAGAGTAGTTATTCCTTATAGAAAGTGTGTTAATTGATTAGAAAAGGAGCTAACTCGAAGGTAGGAATAGGGACACCCTTAGGGGGCGCCACCTAGGAATTGTGTGGGTTCCACAGCTAATTTACTTGGTTTCCTACCTATCCCTTGTCTTGTGACCCGCCTTCCTGCTTGACAGCTGATCCACAAGAGAGGTCTTGCGTCCGAGACAACGGCGGCGGGGCCGCAGATAGAGACTCGAAAAAAGAAAAGGCATAACGCGAGACATGCAGCTCGCCTCAAAATATGCAGTCTGTGGTGCAATTATTCATCAAGGTCAATGGCTAACGTGACATCGCGGCCCGAGTCGCTCCCGCATGTTGGGCAATATGTTGGGCCAGCAATATGCTGCGTCTTACTATCAGGATGCGCATAAAGTTGTCGCTTCCCTCTGCTCTCTGTGAGACTCTCGGGCTCTCAGTCTCAATCTGCTCCTCAGTTCAGTCGCCGGTCCAATCTTCCTGCACAACCATCTCCTTCTGACCAAGACTTACAAGAATGCCCACCACAATCATCATCGGATCCCAATGGGGTGACGAGGGCAAAGGCAAGCTGACTGACATCTTTTGCTCCAAAGCCGATGTAGTTGCCCGTGCGGCCGTGAGTAGAATCCCGATCCCGGTGATGACGTTTACCTGCCCCTCCCCCCGTAACCATCGCCAAAGACTTGATCCCTCGATGCTCGATCCTACCACGATCCCGTCTACGCGCCTGCTAACAAACTCACCCTGCCTCAAGGGTGGCCACAACGCCGGCCACGTCGTCCAGGCCAACGGCATCTACCACAACTTCCGCCTCCTCCCATCCGGGCTCATGGTCCCCAACTGCCTCGCCCTCATTGGCACCGGCGTCGTCTTCCACATCCCGACCTTCCTGCAGGAGCTCGCCGACCTGATCCGCGAGGGCGTGCCCGACGCCGCCGAGCGCGTCTTCGTCTCCGACCGATGCCACGTCAACTTTGACTTGCACGCCGCCGTCGACGCCGCCCACGAGGAGGAGCTCGCCGGCCACGCCATCGGCTCCATGCGCCGCGGCATCGGCCCCTGCTACGGCACCAAGGCCCTCCGCAGTGGTATCCGCCTAGCTGAGATCTTCGATGCGGCTACCTTCGAGGACAAGCTGCACCGGCTGGCCGACGGGTTTCGGAAGCGCTTCGGGCCGCTGCTCAAGTACGACGTTGAGGATGAGATCGCGCGATTCCGGGAGTACAGGGAGGCCATCAAGAAGCACGTAGTGGACGGCGTGCTGTTCATGGCGCGCGCGGAAGAGAGGGGCGCCAACATCGTGGTGGAGGGCAGCCAGGCCATCCTGCTTGACATTGACTACGGCACGTACCCGTACGTTACCAGCTCGAGCGCGGGGCTCGGCGGCGCCATCTCCGGCCTGGGGCTAAACATCCGATGCGTCGAGGAGGTCATTGGCGTCGTCAAGGCGTAAGGCACTCCCCTCCTCCAAGACGTTTGCTGTCAGAATACTGACCAAGCGAGAGCAGCTACACTACCCGACTCGGTCTCGGAGGCTTCCCGACTGAGGACCTGGGCGAGAGCGGGAAACACTTGCAAGAGCTCGGCGGCGAGTACGCCGCGGTGATAGGGCGCAAGCTACGAGTCAGTATATCCGCACCTCACCCATACGAATCCCCCCTCGGCCACCCTTCCCCGTTCCATCCAATGCCTAACCCCCAAGACGCAGTGCGGATGGCTGGATCTCGTGGCCCTGCGCTATTCGTGCATGGTCAACCACTACGACAGCCTGCAGCTCAGCAAGCTCGACGTCCTCAGCACCTTTGAAACCATCAAGGTGGGCATTGCCTATCGCGACCGCAAGACCGGCGAGGAGATGACGTCCTTCCCGGCCGACCATGCTGTGCTCGAGCGCGTCGAGGTCGTCTATGACGAGCTGTCCGGTTGGAAAACGAGCATTGCCAAGCTTCGCGACTGGTCCGAGCTGCCCAGCGAGGCCCAAGACTACGTCGAGTACATAGAGCGCTTCGTGGGCGTCAAGGCAAGTTCAACCCCAGGGGCGCTGGCCTGTGTTTTCGTTTCTTCCCTCAGCAGTATTAACGCGGAGTGCATAGATCAAATGGATTGGAACCGGCGCGGAGCGAGAGGACCTGATTACACGAGGTTAGCTGCATTGGTGCATTGCTGCCTTGGATTGAGAGGAGATGGGATTGTCTCGCTGTTCTGGTTTGCAGACATGGCAAAACTGCGTGATGGATGAAAGATGGAGGAAGCAATGTCGTGAATTTCAGTTGCGGGGTGTCACTGGAAAGCACGAGTCAGCATCACCACGAATGCATCGTAAATGACTCGCTCTGATAAACCCCATAAGCGAAGATGCCCTGTCGCAACGCCGCAGAGTACAGGGTAGGTAGGCTGTTGCTATTCGATCCAATCCTAATCCTTCGTCGTGTCGGTTTGGTGGACTGATTTTTAATGCGTCTCGTCTAATCCGGTTTCATATATCTGGTAAGCTTTGACATATGCGTCCCATGTCCGCCGACGAGATTCCATGAGAGGGGCCGGCATCCGGCAGCGATCAAACTGGAAGACCGCGATCCGAGTAAGCGCGCATGAGAAACCGCGCTGCTTCTGCATAAGGCAACGAGGACCCCTGCCACTATCGGATGACTGGCAAGCTTCCGGTCCATTATGGAGTAGCTTTTGTTCCTCCGTTCGTCAGTAATAATAAAGGAGGAACTATCTCACCAAGAATCCACAGCCTTAGGCGGAAGTCCGAGACCAGCAAGCGCTTGCTTAGTGAGGCGACCTTCGGCAGCACAACAACAAGTACACGCCGACAAACTGCGTGTGCAGTCATGACGAACTCGCATCTTTTATGCGACCGCGCCAGTTGGTCTTTCAGTCTGTACATCTCCGGAGACCACGGCGGTTTCGAGGCCCCTCATTCCAGCTATATCTAACATGGACACCCCGAGTCTCAGATGTGCCACCCAAGAAGGAGGCCTCTCTCTATCCATCCGACCGGGGACAAGGAGGCCTCTCTCTATCGATATGACCGGGGACAATTAGAGAGCCATGGGGAGCCCCGGATGGGATCCATACCATCGTACAAACAGGCTTAAAGAGCCCTATGGTAAGCAAACCTTGAGTACTGGGCCACTCAGCGAGGCATTACCGGCATATCCCAGCCCCTTCGTCTCAGATGCATCGCAATGCAAAGTACGCTCAAGGCGCACCAAGTGCGGGCGCGCCGAGCGCAGGCCCGGCTATGCTTACCATGACATCTCAATCTGGCAGTCGTAGCGATACACTGCGTTCTTCCGTCGGGGTTTGGGAACACGCTGACGATGCGGATTGGCTCGTGAGATGTATTGCGACTCGGCCAACCACCACCGGAAACCCGTCTTCCGTTCGAGGTCGCTCCATTTGCTAGCAACGGCTTTACCGTCCATAGCAAAGCCTTTGACTTCTTGAGTCATGCTCATCAGATAATGCATCGTGAAATCTCATCATACTTTGGATGCCTCTCTCAAGATGCTCAAGTATTAAAAGGCAAGCCGCCAACCGTAGGATAATTTCAGAAAACTCACAAACCAATACATATTTCCACTTCGAACTCATCTCCACCCCTTCATTAACCACATTTCCATTCTGGTTCCTTTTCCTTCGCTAACATGAAATTCCAAGTTTGCGTCGCTCTCCTCGGGCTAGCCGCGGCCTTGCCAGCTCCCGAGTCCGGCGATGAACGGGCCGGTTCCGTTTCTCGTCGGGGTGCCGGCTTCGGTGGTGGTGGCAACTTCGGATTTGGTGGTGGCTTTGGCGGCGGCGGTGGCCGTGGCAGCCGTGGTGGTAGCCGTGGTTTTGGCGGTGCCGCTGCCGGCTTTGGCGGTGGTGGTGGCCGTGGCTTCGGCGGCGGTGGCGGCCGTGGCTTCGGCGGTGCCGCTGCCGGCATTGGCGGTGGTGGTGGCCGTGGCTTCGGCGGCGGTGGTGGCCGTGGCTTCGGCGGTGCCGCTGCCGGCTTTGGCGGTGGTGGTGGCCGTGGCTTCGGTGGTGGTGGTGGCCGTGGCTTTGGCAGTGGCTTCGGCAGCAACTTCGGGAACGGCTTCAAGGTCAGATCTGTTGATACTGATGGCACGAGCGAGGCCAAGGGAGATGCCACTGCTGCCACGGAGGCTCTCGCTGACGTTCCTGCGGAGATTCCCGCGGAGGTTCCCGCGAATGCCCCCATTCCATCTTCGACCGATTGCTCAGATGAGAGCTCGACGTAGCCTTGATCCTTTCAGTGGTAAGACAATGGACTACAGGAACTCTTTAGTGACTTTAGACCGATGCTGACGGTGCGGCAGGTTGCAAGATCACGGATTGCTTCAAGTTGTGGTTGGGCGAAGCGGATGTAAAAGTACTTCCTGGGTTGGTGAAAGACCATCGGTTCTCGAGAAATGATCTTCGGGATAAGGGTCCTCGGAGCCGACTCCACGCTTGAGATCTGTATAATGACTGGGAATGGCCGCTTTCAGGAGAGCGTGAATGAGCTGGGTTCATTCTATGTGTGCTGGTTTCGATGCGTAACAATTCAATATATAATCGTGCTCCACATATAGATCGCTGAACCGTCATGTGATATAGAAGAGATGTATTGATCGACCTTGTTTGGGTATCTTGCCTGTGAATGCCAGCCCTGGATAAGTACATGGGAGTGCACATCGCTGGGTCATCCTTGTTGGAGCTATATCGAGTCAAAGACAAAGCAAAGCATCATGTCTCCTAGCCGGAGCGAAGATGCGGGCAGTAGCGATGCGGGCAGTAGCGATGCGAAGGAGCTGGCAGCTATTGTATTGCGAGGATGATGGAGAAGAGAGGCTGTTGGCGGGGAGTCGAGAGTGAACTTGAAAGCCCTCAGGGGGCGTGGAGGCTGAGTCAGCTACGGGATCGTGCAAACGGAAGATTTTTGGGTTTGTAATTTTCCAGTTTACCACAATGACTGGATTGTCCCAATTCATAATGCACTCATTTTTGAAGATATCAAATTTTCCATTTCATGCAAACAAACGCGTTTGTGTTGGACGTGGTCACCAACCAGTGGGTCGCCTGTACGTTACGAAGGAATTACAAGTGACTCGAGGTTCCCTCCTCTCGAAACCCACCCATGGGCTCGTATACAGCATCGTCTCTTCATCACGTCTTTGGCCTTGAATTTGATCGTCATCTCCCAAGACGCCACAGAAACAGAAACCGTCTGCGATGGCTGTCGCGGCCGTTTTCTCCGTGCTAGAGCTGCACGAAGCCATCCTCCTTGAAATCGACACGACCACACTGCTCATCTCAGCGCAGCGCGTGAGCAAGGCATGGCACGCCGCCATCACCGCCTCTCCAACCCTGCAGCAGAAACTCTTCTTCCAGCCCATACCAGACGAGGATCGGTCTGCAGTAGCAACGGCGATCCCCCCACCCGTCGAGGCCCCCGAAGCCGGGCTGCCGCCGCCGACGCGAAACCCGCTCCTCGTTAAGCACTTTTCGCCGTGCTTCTTCGAGCCGCACCCCAAGGCCTACTTCCGGCAGGCCAACTCCTTCATGGCGATGCCGTGGACGCCGCGGCCCCGCCGGGAGCGGCTCGACTCGGAGGGCGTCCTGCGCAGCGCGCGGCTCGACCCCCCCGAGGACGCCTACATACAGCCCTTCCGGGAGCGCTTCTTCCGCCGCGGCGCGAGCTGGCGACGCATGCTCGTCGCCCAGCCGCCCGTCCGCCGGCTCGCCTGCCTCCGCAGCGACGAGCGCCACGAGGGCCCCTGGTACGACCGCCGGTACAACGCGATCATCAACGGCACCGTGCTCGCGCTGGAGGGCGACGCGTCGCCGCTGCGCATGGGCCGCCTATACGACCTGGTGCAGGAGCGCACCGCCCGCCATGAGTCGCACTGTTTCTGGTTCCGCGTCCACTGGGACGCGATGAGGGGGCCGGCCTACTGCGAGGCGAGCCAAGAGCTTGGGGCCCGGCTCTTCACCCAAGCGAGAGTGGTTGTTGAGTTTGTGGAGGCGATGCAACCGGCTGCGGACCCCAAGCAGCCAGAAGACTCGGATGTATTTGACCACGTCTTCCGGTGCGATGAGCACGAGTCGGTCGAAGTTGTATTTGCCAGCAATGACGATGGCCGTAGAATTGAATGGCCCGATACACACTTGGAAGGACAGCTTAGCAAATTCGCTGCCGCGTGGGACGAAGAGAAACAGGATTGAAGGATTACGATGTTGGCTTCTTCTACGATGGTGTGAAGACTCGATGTTCTTCCATTTGGCACTTCTACAGCGCATCTGAAGCATGTATACATACGCTATGCAAAACGTTGATTGGGATGTAAACGTCTTTGACTTTCCAGTTCTTCGACATTCTACGGGAGAAGCTGTAACGGAGGTCCACCCCTGAACGTTTTCTTGCGAATGGTCAGGGTGCAGTTTACACCCTCGTGGTCGTTTCCAGCAGCAAGGTATTTTTAGCTTTGCGTTCCAGCTTGTTCTCACACGGTGATTTCCAAGTCATCCGGATGCCGAAGGGCCAGCGAGGAGGGGGAGGGGCGGCGGTGCTTTTAAGCGCTGTAGCGGGGCAGATTTGTGACCCTGCAGACGGAAGCCGTCAATCCACATCAGCAAGGGGGTGTTTGGCTGCTTGGGCGTGGCCTGGTGAAAAGGCATATATTTCGAAGTATTCGATAGGAGGATGTGTAATCTTGTAGAACTAAGCGAGATCGGTGTGGCTTCGGGGCGACCGGCTGTTCATGGCCTTGTTTACGCGTTACCTACATGGCTGGGCCATGGTTGGATCGCGTCTTGCCCCAGAAGGGTGGACTGGGCTGGCCGCTGTTTTCACTGGCGTGGCAAGGGAAGTGGTATGCAACACTCTAATAAAAAAAGGGTCTCTAAACCCAAGCAGATTTCCAACGCACTTCAAGATAGTTAGGGAGACAGAGACAGGTTGGTTGGACCTGGTTTCTATTAAGAACGAGAGAATGGAAGCATGTCAAAGCATTGCTGTCATGAAATCAGAACTTTCTTGGCCCCCAATACGACAATTGAAAATTGTCTTTGATTGTTGAACCATACAAGTTGATTATAGCTGTAAATATCAAACTTGCGTTGCATTCTCTCCAGTATTGTCTCGCTGACTTGGCAGACCTGCAGCATCTCCGTCTTCTCCGTGACTGGTGGCTCGGGCCCATCCGGCTCCGCGCGTTGGACGAGGAGGGTCGTGGGCGGCTCGAGGAGCCCCATAATGCGCTGAACCTGCTCAGGAGACGACAAGATGCCCTTGGTGTGACTCAAGAGCACGGGGAATTGCAGTTCGGGGGGTGGCGAGGGTGGTCGCCCGAGACGGCGGCAAACGGCGGCGTAGTTGGCCATCTTGGCGGCGAAGCCCCTGGGAGGCCCCATCAAGGCCTGGGCGCGCATGACCAGAATTCTCTCCTCCTCTTCCTCCGAGTCTGACATTGGGCCGGTCGAAGGGCCGGGCATGATGATGCGGGCGCGTAGCAATCCGGCTTGACGAGTTGGATGATGTGGAGCTGCAGGAGCAGCCTCCCAAATGGGGACGGGGGTCGGAATTGATGGTAGGCGGGTATGCAGCAGTGGGTTATGTGGTGTAAAGGCTGCCAAAATGATGCCATACCACGACAGACTCTCTCTACGGTGTCGGGAGAGGCAAGGCAAACTGAGGCGATGCTGCATCTGCCGTTCACCTATGTGGATGGTATTCTCGCATCGAGGTAGGTAAAAACGGTGAGTACCTTTGACTGGGTGGCTGCTCCGGCGATTGAAACAGCGCCACCCGCCAAGCCACAGCGGCTATAGGCAGGTCGGTAACTGAGTTGGTAGGTACCTTTTGTACCTACCTATGTAATTACAGGTATGACATACGTACACACTGGAAACCCTTCCAAATGAAGTCCGGCAATTCTATAAACGCCAACTATAGCATTTCTTGGTATCTCTACAATGATAATTAGGTACATGATTGGGGATGGGCCGCTTGGCCACGTGTTCCGAGCTTCACTAATGCAGCCGATGATGCGGCCAGTCCCAATCTGTCCTACAGGGCAACACATGTTATTACCCAATTCACCTTGAAGCTTGAAAAATGGGCACATTTTGGCCAGTCGTTAGCTGCCGCGGCCCTCAGCCAACACCCAACAGTGAAGGTATCGCACGATGAACAGGGAAAGAGTGAGCTGACAAGCAAGTAGAATGAAGGCGGTCCCTTGTTTCTTGAATCGTTCAAGAGAGGAATGGCGAGTCCCAGCCTTTCTCGCCGCCTTCACCGAGGTGCCCGAGGCCCAGCTGGGCCCCCATCCATCAGCTGTTTGACAGGCTCAAGCCCATCCACGCAAACGTCATCCACGGCAGTTCCTTGACTGTCTGCCGCTACATGTCCCGGAACTTGAGCAACCTGACCAGCGCCTGCGGTGCCATCGGGTTCCGGCGCGCGGTGGATTTCCGCGACCCCGCCATGGCGAAGCACAGGGTCCCCTTCACCGTCACGCTCGTCACAAGCGCCGTCGCCGCGCGGACTGGACCCCGGCGGACGTGCAAGAGCTACGCCACCGTCGAGGATTTGACCGCTCGTTCCGGCTGCCAAGTACAAGATCAAGTTATCAAGTCTTTAATCTAGTATTTATCTTTATTTTTTCCATTTTTTTTTTATAATGATTGTTTTACTTTGGGATTGTACATGGCGGTATGCACATTCTGTGTCTATGAAAGAACCCTTAAATATGTTACGAGGCTTCTTTTTGTGGCCCCACTAGCTTCTCGATTGGGGCGTTGTCACTACCGTTTTCCCCTGGCGGCATTGTACGGCTACTTGTAATGTATCTGCCGTTGTTAGATCCCTGTCCAACCAACTTGTAATGTATTTACCCTTGTTGGATCCCTGTCCAACCGACTCCCGTCGGCAGCAGCCGGGCGTGGGGAAGCCGAGGCAAAGCAGAGGCAAAGCAGAAACAAAAAAAAAAACATTGCATTGTCATTGTACACAATGACAATAACATTCATCTCTCGTCCATCAGATGAGCTTGGTAGAGATTAGCAAGCAGAACATCAAAGTGAAATTACCAAAATAATCAGAAAAAAAAAATACCACCATTCTTGTCCTCCCAGGGAAAAAACGACACGTCAGCTGAACACCACCTACCCTATACTTTGGTTACTTGAGTCATCGTCCGTGACGGCAAACTGCCCATAAATGACGCCAAAAACTTGTCAGGCTCATTCGCCACAAGAACATATCTGCCGAGAAATCCCAGCCAGCCGAAAGGAGACCTAGCTCCCAAAACCCACCATCAGAATTATCGCAGGCCGGCAAGAACTTGCTCGGCATCCAGGAACCGCCATCTTTCAAAGCCGGCGGTCGGCGGCGGGTGTCGGCCGGCAGGAGCCGCCAGCGGATCCGAGAGCGGCTGGAGACCGAAAATCAAAATACGAGCAACGAGGCTTGTGACCATCTGACTTACTCGTTCGTCTGAGGGCGGCTGGGTCAAGGGCACATCGGGCATCGTGTGGAGCCAACATCCCTGCAAAATTGCCGATTAAAATCCATTCGGTTATCATAGTTTGGCCGTTTCGAGTTGGGTTGCGTGCACTGCTTATTTCCCTTCCGGGAAAGCCGACCAACCAACCACCATCCGGGTTGACAAGAAGCGCAGCCAACATGGTAGCAGAGAATTCGTGACCGGAGATTGAACGGTCAAGTGGCCGTCATGGCTAGTAGCAATAAGTCCAGTAGAATTGCGCATTGTATATGCGCTCCTGTTAACCCATTATGAGCCATTTCTTCAAGCCTGGAACGCTCACCCGGGAGCGGAAGCCCGGAGAACTATTGTTCTTCTGCTGGGCACTGGCCGGGTGGGGTTCTCAAGAGCAACTCTGCTACTATCACTCGTCTAAGCCATTGCGCGGCTTATAGCATTCAACGAAATTCAGAGTGGAACGAAAACGAATCATGAGCTTACAGAACCATGAGGATTCTCGGAAACCTTTCGGAGTCTCGTACGAGAGCATCATACGATTGCCTCCTTCCAAAAGGAGACGTGAGGATTTAAGACTTGTATGTGAAAAAGCCGGCATATAAAGTCAATCATTTACCCCTTCATGTTTGAAAAAAAAAAACCTCACAGCATCAATCACCGTCACAACCAGCTAGTCTCTTTTACCCATTCTCTTACGACAACACTTGCATTGAAACGTCGACCTATCCACCTCTTTGAAAAGATGAAGATTGCTACAGCTTTTGCCATCCTCGCCACTTCGGCAACGGCTCACCCTGTCGAAGAGCGTGCCGAGGAAGCCGCCGCGGAAAGCAAATCCGCAATCTATGCTCACAACGTGCTGCACAAGCTCGAAATGCTCAGCTGGGATAAGTCACAGCCTCCCAAGTACGAGACCGGCAAGGAGTGGCAGCCCATTTGCGCCCCCATCCTCATGGGCAACCTCTTCGACTCGACCGGGGACCAGGTGCAGTTCTGGGAGCAGAACTCGATTCTGACTGACCGCCCGGTGAAAACGGAGGCATTTTACCTCTCCGTCGTGGACGCTGCGGGTGTGCATACGGGATCCGAAGGGACCGGGAGCGTGGAAACCGCCAAGTCGACGACGAACACCAAGACGGAAACCAAGGGCTGGAACATTGGCGCAAAGGTGACCGGCAACTTTGGCAAGAAAGACGTGGCTGCTGGCGTCGTCGAGATCTCGGGCCAGTACTCGGAATCCACGACGTTGACCAATACCGAGACGACGACGGTCACGTTCAAGGCCCCCTGCCCGCCAGACCACGAGTGCCGCATCGAGACCTGGACGTTCCATCTCAACATCGACGCGACGGTCTCCCGGAACCTATGGTACCAGGTCTGGAGCCAGCCAAACGGGTACCTCGGTGAACGCCCTCTGTGTCTCATGGAGGAGAAGTTTAGGATCTGCGATCAGTTCACCTCCCGCTTCGACGCCAATTGTGCCAAAGACGGCAGTTTAAGCCTTCTCGAGCCGACCAAGAATGTCCATCTGACGGTCCCGATCAGGGAGGCCAACGGCGTGCAGCCGATGAGCCGCATGGTCTTGGTCACGGAGCCGACGTCCGCGAAGAAGGCCAGGGCCGAGTCAGCGCCGGCCACCATCGGAACGAAGGAGACCATCAAGCAGGCCATTGAGCAGGGAACCAAGTTTGAGTTCTTGAACTAGAGCGGAGTAAGGGGGCCAGGGCGTTTGGTTCACTCCACTCCAAGGGCGTGTTTCCTTTCCACGTCGACTCGTTTAGAAGCAGGCTGACAATCAACTTGTGGCCGTAGTTAGAGAGTACAGATCAATTCATCTTGTTTTGTCATGACCAATGTCTGTTGCGTGATGTGTCGAATGCGTCGAGATGGTTGTAGTTGGAGATGGATGGTCGGTCGCCAAGGACGCACTTCAAGGCGGTAGCGGCAGTTGCAGCACAGCTGGAGCTTGGTGGTGAGGCTGAGCACAGACCATCCTCGCGCTTAGGGTGGCACCACCAACGGCTGCTGGCTTATTGGCTTATTAGGGTTCTAATAACAACACTTATTGCAGCGAGACCCGGCTATGTACCTATGTACCTACATATGTACCTATGTTGTTAAAGCCAGCCTAGGTAGGGATAAAGGCAACTAATCAAAGAAGCGCCTTAATCCTACTAATAAGGGGTGACCCCTAGAAAAAATACCCACTTTTACTAGTAGAAGCTATATAAAAGGAGGTATCTTCTCTAGGAGGTTATTATAGATAGTAGTTATTAATAATATTAAGAATCTATCCTAATATCTCCCTATATAGTCTAGGATCTTATTATCTAAGCCGTATATATTTAGCTACTCTATTATAAGCTTAGGCCTACTATTATTAATAATTATAAGCCTATTAATAGTTTAGAAGAATTAGAATCTTTAATATTAATACCTTATCTTAGTAAATAAAATAATAATAAATTAAACTTTTAAAACCCTAGTTATTAAGTATATCTTCTTTAATTCTAAAGTTTAAGGGGCCTAAGATATAGGACTTTTAGTTCCTAGCCCTTAAAATCTATACTAAGACCCTCTAGGCCTAAGAGTATATTAACCCTAACTCCCTAGATTACCTAAATAATACTCTAATATAATAGTGGCTTATCCCTAATCTATAGTAGGTCTATTTCTTAGGTAGTAAGTTAGGTTAAAATGTATAAGAGTGCTAGTGAGTAGTATTATAGTGTATAAGTGCTATTAGGAGATTACTCCTAATAGTAAGACTATTACTTAGATTAATTAGTAGAGATCTAGTCTATCTATCTATAGGAAACCCCCTTCCTTATATATCTATCCTATCCTCTACTATATTCCTAGTTAAACCTAATTAATCCTTAATTAGTTTAACCTATAGTTAATATAATTAAACGTTAACCCCTTTAACCGTTTCCTAGGTTATATAACCTCTATATCTATTTTAGGTGCTAGTGTGTCTAACCCTAGTCCGCCTTATAGCCCCTATATATATACTATAGTGTTTATAATATTATTCTCCTCCTCTAGTGGTCTTATCCTTAAGGCCTTTTAAACAGGCCGCCTAGGTAGTAGGTGGTTTTCCCTCCTTCACCACTATAGCCTATTATACCTACTAACTATATTTCTAAATAGTAGTCTAAAGTATTATCTTCTTCTTCTTCCCTTTATTAGGATAATCTTCTCTTAATAATTATTAATAACCTATCTTTATCTTTAATATAGGTGTGTTCTTAATACGCTTATAANTAAAGAATATATATATTAAGTCTTTTATATTATTTAATTCTATATATAGAATATAATAGGTATATTTTATAAGCTTATTAATAATAACTAGTATACTATTATAGTATACTTCTATTATAGGTTCTTTTAATTTTAGTAGTTTAATAATAAAATCTATAGTGATTATCTACTATACT